>JASDQU010686843.1:29413-39602 GCA_032191745.1 Picea mariana | reverse complement strand
CATTCTATTTTGACAAGAAATGAAGTCAAATAAAACAAAATGGCAAGAAATGAAATACCAGAAATGAAACAACATAATTAAAATAAGAAGAAATGAAATAACAAAAATGACACAACAAAAATGGAAAATCGAAGCGAATAAAATAAACTGTAATACATAAAACATCCCATACAACGTTAAAATTTTTAATTTGGTTTCACGTAGTGTTTTAAGTTGGAACCATTAGTGCTATTCGAAAACAATCGCTCTTGTAATTCCTTTAGGATGTAAGAATTTGCACCCATGACAAAAGTGATCTTAAAAGGACCCAACCATAATTTTTGGAACTTTGAATGCCTTCCTCTACTAGCATGAGCTGAATCCCACAACAATACCTTCTCATTAACCTTAAATTTGAAAACCTTGATACTTTTGTTGAAATATCTTTTAATAGTCTACTATCTTATCTTTGTATTATCCAAGGAAAACGTCCTTTTCTCCTCTAAAATCAAAAGTGCATTCATTCTTTGAGAAACATTAGAAGAATTTAATTCTTCAACCCGTAGCATTAACCTTAGGGAGGAAAGTTCCATCTCGATAGGAAGAATAGATTCTTGACCATAAACAAGTTGTAAAGGGGTGAAACTAGTGTTCACCTTGGTGGTAGTGCAATCTGCCCAAAGGGTGTAAGTGAGGAGAGTGTGCCATTGACGAGGATTATCTTCAATGAGTCTCTTGATAACTCTTACTAGATTCTTGTTGGTAGACTTGACCTTCCCATTACCTTGGGGATAATAATATGATGAGGTAAAATGTTTAACCCACAATTTAGCTAAAAACTGGGTCAGCTTAGCAGAAATAAAGGTGGGACCATTGTCTGTAATAATTTCTAAAGGAAGTCCAAATATGGAAAAAATATTAGTTTCAAGAAAATAAATCACCTCCTCATCCCGCAAATGCTTAAGGGGGACAAATTCAATCCATTTCGTAAAATAGTTTCTAGTTGTGAAGATAAAAACTTGTCCTGTTGAGGATGGAGGATTAATAGGACCAATAAAGTCCAAGCCCCATTTTGAAAAAGGAAATTCATTGAGGACAAGTTATAAAGGCATAGTAGAAAGACGTTCTTTCCTAATGAACTTTTGGCACTTGTCACAAGATCTCAAAAAATTATAAGAATCATGAAAGATTGAAGGGCAATAATACCCTTTCCTGATAATCTTAAAAGCAATGGTTTTAGCAGAAAAGTAAACTCCTACATGAATAATAGAATTTGAAGATCCATGAATCTCTTGCAACAATTTTTGTGCTTCCTCATTGTTCACACAATGAAGTAACATACTATCGATAGATCTTATAAACAATAAGTCTCCTATAATGACGTATCTAACAGATTCGAGGTAGAGCCTTCTTATTTGATGAGTGTCTAAGTTATCTGGACATCTTTGATTTTGCAAGTAATATACCAGATATTTATACCAAGAATGTTCAAACACATGAAGGATTTTATTGCCAATGTAAAACAATGATGATAGAGAGCTATCTTGTTCATCAATTTCTTCACTCATTTCAGCATGCTGAGCTAAGTGAAGGGATAAGTCACGTCCCTTAATAGTTTTAGGAGTCATGATGGTTATATCATGCTCCTGAATCTTGGAAAGACAATGTGAAATATTTCATAAAAGATAAGTCTGTGAGAGTAAAAACTTGACAATAGGTAAAGGGACTTTTACCAGCGTATGCTTACCTAAGATGAAGTGGATAAGTTTTTCAACAACTTTAACAAGAGACAAAGCATGATTTTCAATAAAATAATATTTAAACTCATGATCTGACAAGATTTGACTCATGTAAGCCACTGGTTTTTCATTACCTTGGTCATCACATTGCAGGAGGATAGCAAAAACTGCTTCCTCTATGGCATTAGTGTATATCATAAATTCTTTCTCAAAATTTGGCTTTGCCAAAACCGGTGCGGCACTGATTTCCTTATTGATCCCTACAAAAGAATTTTCGACATTATTTGTCCAAGAAAAGGAGTGATATTTCTTAAGAAGATTATGAATTGTCTTGACCATTATAGAAAAATCAGAAACAAACCTACAGACAAAGTTAATAACACCCAAAAAGGCTTGAACCTCCTTCTTGGAAGTAGGAGCTAGAAGATTTAGGATAAAAACAATCCTTTCGAGATCTATGCTTATTCCTAAATCCAAGACAATGTGTCCAAGGAGCTTGCCCTTGGTAATGCCGAAAATAGACTTAGAAGGATTTAAAGAAATGCGAAATTTCCTGCATCGCATGAGAATCTTTCTAAGATGACCGAAATGATTTGATCGGTTTTTAGAATACACAGTTAAGTCATCAATATAAATTTGAATAATTTTATCGATCAAATAATCAAAATCTATTTGCATATCTCTTTGAAAAGTGGCACCTGCATTAGATAATCCAAAAGACATACATTCATAAGCAAAAGTGCCCAAACGAGTAATAAAAGTGGTTTTATATTTATCTGTCCTTTTCACCTTGATTTGATTGTAACCAGAAAAATCATCAAGTAAGGACATCATCTGTGACCTTGCAACTTGCTGCAAAATAATTTCCATATTAAGGAGAGGAAAATTGTCTTTAAAAATGGCCCTATTCAATGCAAGAAAATCAATGGATAATCTGATTTGACCTGTTTCTTTCCGAACGAGAACCAAATTATAAACCCACTCAGAATACTTAACATGGAAAATTATCCCAGCCTTCAAGAGTTTTTCCAAATCCTTTCGAATAGTTGCTTCCAGTGCAGGATTAATAGGTCTCGCTTTTTCCTAACTAGTTTTATGCCTTCATTGATAGGAATGGCATGTTGTATAATAGTAAGATAGAAACCATGAATATCCTCATAAGACCAAGTAAAAACATCTTGAAATTCACCAAGAAACTTAGTGAACTTTAAATTTTCTTCATCAGAACATTGGGCACCTATTTTAATGTTCTTTGGAGACTCGGGTGTTCCAATGTTCAAGGAAATGGTTTCAACCACTTTCCTTTTCAACTCCTCTTATTTATGTTTTTCTTTGTTTCCTACATCACTCGATGAAAATGAACTTTATAGAGGAGTCAAGCCCTTAGGAATTTTGTTATCCTCCATGGATATAATTTCCTTAGGCTTATAAGGTTCATTTTGGATGAAAGCATAGATGCTCTCATCACTAGGGAAGACCTGCCATGACTCTACATTGTCAGGGATATGAAAATGATACAAAGATTGAAAGGTGCAATCAGGTCTTTGTGGCAGAAGTTGCCGAGTAGGAGAGGCTGCAAGAACAAATAACCTATCAGCCATTGAATTCAATTCCCTTTTAACATGAGTGATGTTGAAACATAGCAAGTTCGAGATAAGTGCCCAAACAGTTTGGGTGTAACGTTTCATTAACTTGTTGCTAGGATAATATATCTTACATACAAGGTTTACAACAAGTTCAAAATCCCCAAAAACTGTAAGGTGACCACAACCTAGATTATAGGCATTTTCAATGCCTAGCAGTAACACTTCAAATTTAGTGACATTGTTTGTGCAAGCAAACTCTAACCTACAGGAAAAACTATGAATTTTACCCACAGGAGAGTACAAGATAATACCAACTTTGTTTCCTTCATTGGATCATGAACCATCAAAGTGCATGTGCCATATCCCATCCTCTATGTGGATTTTTTCCAAGGAAGTGTTGTCCTCATCTATGAAAATGGAATACACTCCTAGGTCCTTCTCGATATAATTCACATTAAGCTGTAAGATGCTTTCTATGCAAGGTGAAATTCTCCCCTCCCTTAGGACTATGATTTTCTTACCATTCTGAGGAATAGATAAGTGTGTCTCGTCGAGTGAGAGGTATACACCCGTCAAATCTTGCCAATATATTCCTAAGATGATTGAGTAATTACTCATTGACATATCAATTACCTGAATATTAAGGGTTGTCCTTATTTTAGGATGCACGCAAAAAACCAAGGTCACGTTCTTGATTTCAACTATGGTCATTTTTTGTAAACTATTATAAGAGAGCATGATTCTAGCGTTTTCATTTGTACAATACAATCTTAACTCTTCCATAATAATATTCGACATTACACTTGGGCCCGAACCACCGTCAACAAGACAACAATGGGCAATTTTGTCCATAATATTTACAGAAATAAAAAAACAGGGTTTTTTTTACAGGGTGCCTAAGTTTATGTACACCTACTTTATTTACAATTGAAGCCTCTTCATCTACCTCTTCAAAGAGGTTGGCTACAATGGAATATTTCCCTTCCATAAAAAATTTTAGATGCTTTTGTTGCTCAGGGATGAAAACCATGTCTAGGAGAGTAGCATCAGCTTTAATATTAGCCAATTTATTTAGAATGTTGTATTTGGAAGAGGGAAGAGGGGAGGTAGTTCCTTGATTGTCAGGAGCTTTATAAACTTGAACAGTAGCAGCTGGTGAAAATGAGCTTGGGCTTGAAGATGTGTGAGGGGGATCATATTTAAATTTTGGAGAATAGGATTTATTCCTATTATTTATGATCATAACATCCTTTGGCTCTGCAAAGTATAGGAAAACAATAGTAGTTTCAGGTATTTTACTAAATATTTTATCTCTGGCACTCTTCTTTACTTCACATGTACTTTCCTCATGGTGTTCCTCGCAAAATTTACACCAACTACGAGGCATGATAGCTTTAGGTTGAAAGTTATTTTCATTAAGATTATTAAAGGGTGGTGAAGAATAAGATGAGGCCCTAGGGGTAAGAGAGGGGACATTTCATTTCCGCTCATATGCCATCATTTGATTATTCATGTCTTTTACAAGATGTAAGAGGGCAGACATATCCATCTGTTTAACTGAGTCTCCTTTAGGAAGACATTTTCTTTGGAGTTGTTCTTCATACTCTAAACAAGTATGCAGAGTGAAACCAAGGTTATTAATGGCCTTTTACTCAAGCCTATGATGGTAGGGGGAAGGTAAAGAATTATAATAATGCATGAAAGTGGCTTGGTTATGAGGGAGAATGAGTTCATGGATTTGGTTGTATAATTTGGTGAAACACAAGTTAAAAGACTTGATAGTTTTGCTGTCCTTATATGCAATGTTATTGTATTATCGTAACTTATTGACTGATATTTTGGATTTCCCATAGGTAGAATTGAACCAAAAGATTAACGCATCCCAAGTGGAAAGAATATTAGGAGGAAGGTCAAGGAAATCTGCCGCAGTCTTCCCTTCAAGGGAATTAACAAATAAGCGCATACATGTGTCATTGTCATTGGATCCTATATTGTGATAGGTGTTAGAAAGTACCATCAAGTGTTCATTCGTAGTGACCATGTTATTCCATAAAAATATAGGGAGATTATTTTTGAATTTAGGAAGTGGACGAGTAGTAGGTGTTAGGTTAAGAGGGGAGGAAACATGCCACATAGTAGTTGTAGCATCTCCTTCAAACTGAAAAAGCCCATACTTTTTTATGACTTTGGTGGGGTTTGTTGTATATTGGATAGGGACTTGATGACTATACAAGCTACCAATAACTGATGAGGCTAAAGGTTTAGATGAAGAAGCACCTCCAGTGCCACCAGAGCCACCACTAGATGCCATCTTGTGAACGATAGGTAAGGGAGAGAAAAACAAACTAGCTGAATCAAACAAATTTCTCTGTAGAGTACTCTGTTGGACTAACAAAACAATGTTTCTTATTCCTATTTCAACAATAGGATTAATCTTAGGTGATAAACCTCTTCTTCTCCTAGAGATATGAGGGTTTAAGGACATGAAAATAAGATCAAAACTGTAGGAAAAAGAAAGATAAAGCTAATTCCTAGGTTGTCTTTTCCTATCTTCCCAACTTTATTGGACACTTATGTCTTGTTCAATTGATTCCCATGAGCATTCAAGTTCAACCTAGGTTTAGCGGTCTCCAAGATGGTATTAAATAGAGTTAAAGCAATGATGGTCTTATCTTTAAGACCAGGTTCAATATTGGGATATCTTGCAACAGGTACAATCATGAAGAAAAGAAACAATCAAAGAATCAATATCAGAAATATAAATATATCGAATGAAAATAAAGCTTATAATCTACCAGAAATATTGAAGATCTCCCCAGTATGGTTGCCAAATAAATGTTGAGGAAAATATATGAATTTACCTTACTCAATCATTTTTGAATCTTGCTTGGCTAAGGCAAGATAGCTAGGAATTTTACCCTATGTTTATAGCCTCAAAAAGTGTTTCCCAATCCACAAGTATTAATTAAAAGGAATTAGGATGATTTTTTGAATAAAATATTGTTGCAAAATATAATATTTTTATACAATTTTCTGAATATATCAGATTGGAAATTTAAATGTGGAGATCAAAAGAAAGAATACCAAGTCACATACTAACACAGATGAGACATAATAGGAATTTCTTTATTTCATTCCAAAAAATAAAAATAATCTTTCTCTTTACAAAATCCCTGTGGGGGGCATGGACCAAGGTCAAACTTAGATATCCCTGGTGAAAAACATACAAAAGGACTCTAACAAGAAGTAAAAACTGAACTTTAAAATATGGATCAACTTGCCACAGACTATTGCCCACTTGACTCTGCACAATATCCTTTATCAGTCATGAAATTTAATTCATAAATAGACAAGTCTACACATACTATCAAAGATAGATCATCACCTATGAAATAAGCATTTGAATGATATGGTTTAGCTTTGAAGCTTGCTGTCTACAATAGGACCCTGCTGTCATGAAAGAGAATTAGGCTTTTAATTAATTGAAGAATGAATGAAAACTGATCTATCTCAATAAAACTCAAAATCAAACCTTAGTATGTGTTCTCCTTCTATTCTCCCCTTGTTCTTCCTTCTCATTTCTCTTTTATGCATTCCAAATTAGTTGAAGTAGTTCAACTACCTCATTTAGTTAAGTTAACTAAAACTCAACTAACTTTTAGTTTAGGGGAAGAATTAATAATAATAATAATAATAAAGGGTCTTTTATTAAACAATAACTAGTAGGTGGGACCCCTTGTGACTCCCTTTAATTTCTTAACAAAAATAAACATAATTAGACAATCAATCAAACACATCCCTCCTTGTGGCTCCCATAATCATTTCCATAATTTGAAATTTAAATATCAATGATATTTCAAATTATATCAAAACATGTAAATATCCACAATATACAAAAATGGTTTGTTGTCCAAAACTTTCAGCAATCCACTGTCCTCAATAAATCAATAATAAAACATAATAAAAAACCGTATTTTCCACTTTGAGAGGTAATTTTTCCTTTGTTGCTGCTATCCCATTTTGACTTCCATGAATTAGCCTTAGGTTGTGTAGAACCTTGAGGCTTTATCTCACTGATGACAAGGGCACAATCATCTCTCAAGTGCATACAGGATGATACTGACTTGGATGAGTCACTTGAAGGAGAAGGGGGGGAAACAACAAATTTTCCTTTGTCATGCATATGGTGGGATTCAATTTTGAGTATTTTTCTTGCGTGGGAGGACTATACAAGTGAGTGTGCAGGGGAAGTCTGAACATTTGGGTTAACAGGTGGAGGAGAAGATAGAGACAAATTTGGTCAACCACGATGGTGGGATACTGTTGGGTGAACAATCTCCTGCCATCCGTCATTCTCGAGAACTTTAGGTTGCAAAGAAACATGAGGGGGCACATGGATACCACGGACATGTTGGGGCTGGAAGGGAGGCCTCTCCGACCTAGGCTGGACTATCCTTTGTCCAATCCAATTGAAAATTCCAACTTGAAAGAGTTGGTTTAACTCTTGAGGATCGACATCAAAATGAATTGAGAATCTGGCCCTTCTAGGCCCTCTGTTACAGTTTCCTCTGCCCCTATTATTTCGGCCATGACTTCCTTTGCTGAAAAAGATCATATTGTATGCAACAATTATTAGCAAATAGATCTTAAACATACCATACATGACATTCTCTTATATGAAACAAAGTTTTTCTCAACAATCGCATCAGACCCATGCAATCCAATCCATAAAATTTATTTAATAATTGTCAAATGAGAAGGGGTTGAAATAGGGTTTAGGGATATTTGAGGGGATTGTATTCAACGAAAAATTTATATCATGACCGAGAGTAAGAACACGATTACTGCTCAACAATTCATTAAACAACTAACTGTGCAACAATACCAAAACATATCAGCTGTCATCTATCTCTGTGTTATTTTTTTATCGTTGTCATACAAAGTTTTAATTTAATTTTAGTGAATAGGGCGTACAAAATGAATTTGGGATCATGAGGGATTTATAATGAGAGAAAAAAGTGATAAATGAGAGGGAATTAGATGGATACTGTTCATAAAATAAATTAAATCAATCAACTATCATAACTCTGTTTCAAATTTAATCCAAAAATCATCCACTTCCAAGACCAAAACATTCACTGTTCCTCAATTGCATACAAACTGCTTCTTATCTCAATAACACTTTAATTTTCCAGAAACATTCAATTTATAACAGTCTGTGTATTATAACTTATGCAAACATTTCCAATTCAACAATATTGCATGCTCTAATGCTGATCTCTTTCCTTTTTAAAACAAACAAAACATGCACAACAATATTTGTTATCTATGCCGAACATTTATCCTTGGTAATCAATAATAGACTCAGGATAACAATCAACAATCACTATCCTTTAACAAAAATGAGGCCCGATTTATTTACCGACATGTTCTTTTAAAATCATGGACAAACTTAAGAGCATGCGCGAGGAACCAATCATATACACAGACCTCTCTATCATATAATTGACACCATCTTGAATCGACAACAATAGTTAACCCCAAAACATAACCCCGAGCTTGATCTCTGTGTGAATTAAAATGTATAGATTTTTTTTTTTAAACAAATGATAGTTTGCACGATGATTCCCATAAGACGTATGAAGAGAACAAAACTAAATGACACACATGGATCTCTATTAAAATTTGATAGAACCATGATCAGGATTGGTGAAACAATCATTCACACATGCATCTTCTTGTCTTTAAATGCAATCACAGTTATGCTAGGATTAAACATAGTAAAAGATACCATAATCAAAAAGAAGGGTAGCTCTTGGGCGACAGGAACCATATATTTTCTTTCTTCTTTGTTCAAACAAATTCATCATAGAAACAACACATGCATATTCGACCAAGAGGATGGGTTTTTAAATGAGGGAGCCCATTTCTTTAAACTTCCACAATCATTAAACTAATAACCCAGAACTTGACAAAGACCATAAGGTGCCCAAGGAAGGTAGAAGCAAGTTAGAGTCCAAGTCGGGCTCTTTAAAAATTAAACGCAGAGAGGCAATGAAAGCCTGCTTGTTTTTTAAAAAACATAGAGAGCTCATGGTGTTTCATATCCTCATATCTATTTACCATCGATTAACAACCACATGCCACAATATAATCTTGAAAAAGGAAAAGGAGTGAGCCATGCTCCCTTTTTTTTTATTAAAAAAACACAGTCCTTCGACTTATAAATCCAAGATCTTGACATAATCATAAGTGAATGCCTGAGTGGAGAATAAATAAATTCGAGCTAAACAATCCAAACACACAAAGATGTTACTAACACTTTTTTGCAGATAGGGTTAATATAAACAATGATGGGTACTCGAAAAAATAGAGAGATAATGCCTTTTTCCAACACCCATGAAGTCGATAACTATCAAAAACAATTGACAGTGAGGCCTCATAACAACCATCTTTATAGCAGGGGTTAGACGAGTGCGTGTGAAAACTCTTCACAACTCGTATCCATTCTATACATACGCATTCCTGTATTAAACAATCATGGCCAACCAAGATTGAACTTGTGAAAAGATTCCAGTGAAATAACAGTAAATAATGAGCCATCAACAATAGCTCGAGGCTTAGACAAAAGAAACACACCACTTCATATTGACGCATTGCAACTTGTATGAATATTACAACAACAACCGAGAGGGAAACGAGTTGACAACCACTGAAATACAAATTGGTGGTTAAAGCCTTTCAACCATAGAACAAAGAGCTCATTGCACCACTATCACCATTATTTCACATTGAACCATCATAAAAAACCAAGGTGACCAATAAATAACCAATGCACACCCATTACTTCGCTTGCAAATGCCAATATTTCACAGTAATCACATA
>JASDQU010686843.1:3804-29233 GCA_032191745.1 Picea mariana | reverse complement strand
GCAACAATGCTAGGGTGACAGGCTCAAGGGAGGTTTGGAGTGACGTGCAATAAACGCACGCCACTTCCTTACCTGGCCTTATTCAATTCCATGTATGAGCCAACCCACTAACATAACATCCACCATTAACATCAAACCATATCCAATGCAATATCCATCGTAAAGATACAATACCATATCAATTGCATAGTGCACCACCCTAGATATATCATATCTATACGTTAACCTCTTTCCATAACTCCATACTATAATCACATATCAACGTTACTATGTGTGCCTCCATTCATCTCTTTAATAAAAATTGCATAATTCTTAAACCAAAACACATAGCATAATATCTAGGTCCACCATTTGTATCCATTTATACATTCATTTGAAGTTTATATGTAGTCTTTTACCATGACCTTAGGATTAATACATAGTTCCTTTCTTTTTGTTTCGAGATAGCTCCCATTTAATTATCCTTTGCATAAATCATATATGGATTAGTAATCAATATATGAATTAGTAATCAAGGTTATAACATAACACCTGTAAACAACATGATCCTCATACCCATGGAACTGTTCCGTGTTGTAAGTAAATACCAACAACATTTAACAATAATGCATCAACCACCCATTTATCACATCAAATGAAACCAAGACTGCATCATCAAATGCCTAGGACTGTGTAGGAAACATCATAACAACAACAACATATAAGCGTAGCATGTGTATCTTTTCACCTCTAGTCTACAAGGGGGTCCCACCTACTAGTATTATATTATTATCATAATTAAATAATAGCGCTTTAGAAATCCTTTGTGGGTGGAATTCATCATTGCGTTTTTAATCGTCAAAAATGTTATTTGATATCTATTTATAAACAAATGCTATTAACAGGTTTCTCCTGAGTGTTCAAGACACTTGACATATTGAGGATGTCGATGGCATCAATGGCCACCTTGGACTCCGGATCGAGTCAGAGAGTGGATTGTGTTGGTTTGGATATTTCAGTTATTCATATGTGACATATGATTGGGGATATTATGATGTGGTTTATGGATCATTGAAAGGTTTCGTTGATGGATGCATGTTGATGAGTGCTTGATAATTAGACTCACATAAGGAGTAAAGGGGCCATGCACAACAACCAAATATTGAGGGAGAGGTGTGGAAACAACCCTATCATAACCTACTAGCACTCTTGTTGTGGCTAAAATGGTAGGTTAACGATTACCTAGTTCGATAGATCCATGATCCCGTGAGGGAATACTGAGACAATCACTCACAAAGATTCTAAAGGGCGCATAATAAGGCAACCTACTCATTTCTTAGAGGCCCTTAGTCTCTTACCTCAGCCTCAGGCATTTTGCACCTCAACCTAAGTATCCAAATCCACCAAATGATTATTTCATGTACTCAATTCACAACATAGCCAAAGATAAAGTTCAAAATCAGATGGTGGTGGAACAATCTCCTGAGATGATGTGCATGTTTGATGACCTTGGATATATAGATGATCTACTCGGATATGATCATCAGGATGATGATTATATGGTCGAGATTGAGGCTGATTGTTCAAACCAACTTACACTATATTCATGGGTAAAATAATCCCAATTATCACAATACAAAAATGACAATCAAAATATGCATACCAAGCAAAATTGCAAAGAGGAAAATGCAAAAAGTTTTCAAGTAAGTGAAAAATGCCTACCTCTGTGTTTTGCCTCATTTCTGAGAGAAAATTATAAGTAAGTTTTCAATAGTCTGAATGGAGAAATCTCTTACCAATCAGATCAAGAAATCATGGATGATAAAGAACCTATTTTAGATCCAGAGGTGCATCCCTTGAGTCATCTTGAATGTCAAATCTCAGATGTGAGCTCAGAGTTGGTAACATATGATGAATTGATCCATTTTGATTCTATACCATTATGCTCTAGTTCATTTCATATTTTGAAAGGGAATTTTGATCATATTCTGAATGATGAATACAAAAAATATTATAAAGTTTCACTAGATCCAGTGCAACAACTACCTCGTTTGCTACAAGATCGAATAGAAGAGGTATTGGTTGACATATGCAGACAAAGTTGTGTTTCATTGGCTAGTCATAGGCTGAAAAACATTTATGATTTTGATATGATCAAACAGTCAACTTCATCGTTGTGTTCAACAGAAGTATCATTTCAAAGCCCATTAGAAAAGTTGCATCCATGTCAAGAAGTACATGAGGATGTAAATAGCATAAATACCGCCTCAAATCATGAAGTTGAGTTGGTTAAATTGGAATACCAAGAAATAGGTCAAGTCTATATTGATCCTATATATATCTATATGGATAAATTTTTCATCACAGAGCAACAATCCATTTCCAGAATTTTTGTTGTTTTGCAGGTTTACCAAGCTCCCTATGATGAAGACCAGGCTCACAATCATTTTCAAGTACCCTTAACAGATTCAGTTCTGAGTTTGGTAAAAAACAGTGAAAGAGCTAAGGTACAAGATACAATATTTGGTTGGTTATATTGGATATTCCATATTGATTAAGGTGAAGCATTATAATGGTTAGAATATGATTACATGTGAATAAATAAGTTTACCAAATAAACATCTTTTCAAATTATCAGATTTACAGTAAAAAAATAAGCTTGATGGGAAAGCATGTGGTCTATTTTATTTCTGTTTCACTTCAAAATTTAGTCAAAGTCAGAATGGATGATCAGCTGGTTTTCAATCACAAACTTTCAGGGCATATCAAGATATGGGTTGTGGGATCAATACAATGGATAAGGCACTGGTTTACGAATCCAGAGATCTGATATTATTGACACATCCTCAGAAGTTTTCATCCCCAATTGGAGCCTATGTTAGGGTCCTATAATATAGTCATATGTTTTCCAATCATCTATTTTGGAATTTTTCTGATCAGGTTGAAGATTCTTTCATGGTAAAGTGCTCAGGGGTAATGGTCCATTGGTATATCCAATGGTTCAAAAAGATATCCAGGTATATACAATGTTTTCACATGGTAATTTTTAATTATGATGCATCCACATAAGATTGTTGAAAGATTTAGAGTGGCATAATCGGGGATTTCATGAATTTGGTTCACATTTTGATCGTGGCAGAAAGTTTGATTTTCGGTAGCTAAAATTCAAAATCATATAGTCGTTAGCTACCGAAAGTTAAAACTTTCGGTAGCTAAACAAATTATTCACACATATCATAAGTTTCCAAAAGTAATGAATGTCGCCAGGTTTTAAAAAGGGTCATGTCACTCTCATATTGACGGTTGTACACAAATCATGATTTGCTGTTATGATGCCAAAACCTCTTTTGGTTATCATTCGTTCGATTTTTAGAAGGGATTATGATTCATTTATCCCTTTTCCAAATCAAGCAATCATAACCCTAGATCGTGTCTATACAATTCAATCGATCGCAAAAAAATGGTCATAAGCCTTCCCATATAGTGAATCGGTTGATTGTTGGTTTGTGGTTGTGTTAAATATGCCCTCAATCGCCCAAACCCTTTCATCCTTTGAATCTGTCCTGAATCTCATTATTTTACCTTGCCTCCATGTTCACCTAAGCCCATATCTCACCTTTACATACCCTGGATACTTTGTAATAAGCACAATTTTTAAAGCATTTTTAACAGTTTCTGGTGATGAAGAGCTCAATAGGAGGTGCCCTTCTGCGGAAGGAATTGCAATATGCTTCATATCTTGAGGCACATCCTGAGGCCTGTGAGTTATTCAAAGGTTTTGGATGCTACAGGTTCTTCCAGAAGCTCCAGGGTACCATCAGGCTGTCATAGAGGCATTTTCCAAAAGCTTTGATGGATTCAAAGTTCAACTTGGGCCTGTTGTGATGCAGATAGATGAAGCCAGTGTATCAACAACCACATATATGCCTTGTGAATGAGATAATTTGTTTAATACCACCTCAATCAAATAAATCAATTTCATATCATTCCTTAAAGAAAAACATCAAAATATGAAATGGAAAAAGGATATTCCCAGGAGCTACTTGGAGGAGAAATGGAAAACATTGCTAAAGATGATTTAGGTTTACATCACTTGTGAGAGGAGATATAGAAGTATCATTCATTACCACTTCATACTGCTCCTTCATTTCACTCATAAGCAACCTCTGAACATGCCCTTTTACCTTCTTAAGAGTCTGAACATGCCCTTTTATTTCATCATGGTCTGATCAAACTCATATTTTTAGAGGAGCTCAGTAGAAGGAATAAAACATGGGACTATATTTTTTTTTGGGGAGAATTTGGATAAGAATTTCAGCCAAAGAAAGGAGGAACTCCCTCACAGGAATTAACTTCCCCAAAAATTGGTAAAAGAAAGAGAAGAGCATTGTCACCTGTAGAAACTGCCACAAAAGATTCTCCATCAAAATCACAGAAAACAAAAAGGAAGTTAGAATTTGGGAAGAATGCAGAGGATCAAGGGAAAGCTACAACAAAAAATGTCCTAAATCTGCCATATTTAGATTCAGACTCAGAGACATTAGCTATAGAAATGGAAACTCAACCATTAGTTGTAGAAATGAAAACTCCAGAAGAAGCTGAAACATCATGAAAGAAAAACGTTGGAAAAAAAACCTAAGGTCCAGAAACTGAAAGAAGAACTCACTGAGTTAAAGGTGCTAGAAATACATTTGAAGAAACAGAATGAGACCCTTAGAAAGTCATCAATCAAAATTGGTTCTACATTGGATCAATTGGCCATTAAGTATGAAATTGTAAAGCACAAGAATCAGAAACTCCTCAAACAAAATCACAGACTGCAAGACATGAATAAAGTGTTGAATTTTAAGCTTTCTCAAAAAAAGCTAAAACCTTAAGCTCATCTTAGGCTCAATACTCTAGTTGAAGCTGCTCTCGAATTCAAATGAAGTGATTATAATAGATGAAGCAGGGTCAATGAGCAACTCAACCATTTTTTACTAGTTTGGGAGAAGTTACAGGTTGCGCTAGCTAAGATCAATTTCAAAGCCCATAATTAGATACCGAAAATCATTCCCAGAAAATTGGTAGCTAAATACACTTTTTTTTGACCTTGCTAGCTCCTGAAAGTTTTGTTATCAACATAAAGCACATAGATTTCCTTAGATCAAGGAAAATGGATTCCTAAATGTTCTCGAAGAATTCCAAAATGATTTTCTAGCTATGAATTGTCCTCAATATGTTGCTGTCAATTTCAAATCAAATTATATGTGGTTATGAAAGAAAATCAAAGTCTATCCTATATTTTGGGATTTTGTTGTATTTTCCCTAGTTTTAGGATAATAGTCAGCAAACAATTATTTCTATTTTTACCCTTTTAGTGGTAAAAATCAGATATATTGTTATAGACTCAAGATATATGGTATAATTTTGGGATGAGATCAGATCTCTATTTTGATAGATCATTTATTAGGTATTTGTAGAAATATCTAGGAACAATTAAGGAAGGGATTTGATCATCTAGTCTATAGGATCTGAATGTAATGGAAAATTATAAAAGATAAAATGCAATATGGCATAGGGGTTGGACCTGAAGGGATGGATGGTATTGGAAGATCATCATCTATTGTAAATATGTTCAGGAGGTTGTAAGTGACCCTTTTTGATGAATACAAAGACATTATGTTTCAAGATTCCTGTGTCATGGTTATGTGGTGAAGTTCTTCTTAATGTAACATGTTTTTCTCTGGTTTCACATGTTGTTTATTTCTTTATTGTTTATAAGAATATTAGGTTCAGGATTTGTTTCAAACACCCTGTTCTGGCTTAAAAACAATATACATGTTTTCTTTTGAAGTTCGAATGTAGAATTCAGATAACATTGCTCTGCATTTGAAATAAGACCTAATCTGTTCCTCTTTTCCCATCTCACAAACTCGGAGGATCCACTGACATGATTGTGTTTCCTTGTTACATATGATCTTAGTTATTCCTTCATTTAATCACCTTTGACCTTTTGACTCCATTTTTCCCAATGTCCCTCTTTTGTTGTCTCAACCAAAAAAACAAAAACAAATTTCCTACTCTCATAACTAGCTTAATATCCAATCCAAACAAAGTTAGATCATATGGAGAGATTCCTCTTTGAGTTTTTGAGGGCCTGATCATTTAATCCAAGTGGTTTTATGGTTACATCTGTCAATTTCTCCTTCAACTTGAGAAATTACAGAGTGCTAACAGGAGGGAGATTCTACAAGCGTCTGGAACGACGAGGATTCTATGGGTCCCCTATGGTTTCCGACTAGAAAAGTAAATGTGTGCAAATGGTGATAAGAGAGAAATAAATGAACAATAGATTTGTATTTTTTTGACCTTCACAAAATATTATAACTCACAATTGCATGTAATGAAATGGATATCATACATAAATAAATGGTAAATAAACAAGCATGTGGATAGGTGTATTTTGTACACGTGGGGGAAAAATAAAAATAAATGCTCATGTGATAAAAGACGTATCGTCCTTCCTCTCAAATAGCACTGGGTCTTCCAATAACACTCAACAGTGGGGTCTAAAGCCATCAAAAGAGGAACTAGTGAAGGCTGAAGTAATCAGTTATAATGAGGGGTAGAGGGTGCATATCCTGAAAGAGCTGGTGATTTTTCCCAATAGCCACACAAAATATGATCAAGGTGCGATTGTAGCCCACAATCGCCACCTAGGTGGATATCCTATTTTTCAGCCACTAGGTACCTCTATCAAAGTGCGACATTTAGATTTTTGGCCTCAGAAAAGGGTCACGGGATGGATGCCTAAAAACTAGACCTCGACCTTCGACCCTTCACAGGTATCTCCCTTCCTTATGGTGTAGGAACACTCGACTTGGAGGATTAGAAAGTTCTCTATTTCTCAACTTATATTGTTTGAAAATGTGAGATCCTGATAACGGGGGGTTATTTGGATGCCTACCCTTGAGATCTTACCTAGACTAAAAAATTTCTTTTGGCACCTCCTGTGGAGGAAAATTTAGTGCATTATTAGAAATTGTTTATATGTGGTGGGTTGAGAGATTAGGGGTGTGGAACAATCTTGTTGGAATTAAATGGGTGTGGATAATTTCTAAAGAAGTAGTCAGATCTTTCAGAATTCCTTTGGATAAATCCTATTTCGACCTCCACTATTCTAATAGAAATTATGTGTGTGAGGAGTGGCTTTGTGTGCAAGAAAGTGACAAGTGTGAAAATATTTTAATAAGTACTTAAGTGTGAGATTGCAACATGTGGAATTCCTATGGTCCTTACAAATCTTCTTTACCTAGCTTACTATGTGTCTTTGGTACAACCTTGAAGAATATTTAAATCCCTAAAGAACTAGCAATGTGGACATATGGGTCCTTACAAATCCTTTAAACTCCCTAAATGTTGTTTACACTGAGAAAGCTATGAAACTATCCTAGATTGAAAACATATGGGCATGTATGGGCCATATACTTTGATCTTTAAAATTCCCTAGATTGTGATGTGAACTAAGAAAACATTTTAGAAATTATCCTAAGTTTGCAACATGTGGGCATGTATGGGCGCTTACAAAACTTTTAAGATGATTTCAAAAACTAAAGAGGAACCCTACGGGGACTTTTTTCTCTCCTAAAGATTTTTGTTTAAGGGAGACAAAACTTCCTCTCAACCTCCTTTCTGATTCCCAAGATCATAGTAGGGTGTGAGGGAAGAGCATACTTGAGGGTCAAAATTGGTTTCTAGTCCCACTTTAAATGATTTGTGTATGAAAGCAATAAATTCAACCTAAAATTTTACAAGCCAAATGAGCCATCCATGTGGAAACTAAGAAAAAGAGGAGAATATTGATTCTTTTTAACCCCTAAGTTCCTATGTTAGCTAACCTTTCATATGGGAAATGACTTTAAGTGGAGTGTAGTTTCCTTACAAAGTGTAGAGAAATAAGAATCTAAACGCTAGGGGCCCTCAAACCATGCATAAAAACCCTTACAATTTTGAAAAAAATGGACTTATGCGCGGGTTAAAGTTCTGACAGGCACACAGAGGGTGCATAATGCATAGAATTCATAGAGTAATGAAGTCTATGGCATGCAGAGTGTGCAGAGTGCACATTCGTGGGCAAGAAAATCTACGCACTTCTTGTCATGCATCGGGGGATACATTTCCAAGTGAAATACTCCTTCCTCAACTCTGAAATTTGACTTTGGCAGGTTGGTATAGGCTGGTTTTGGTACCTACAAGACAAAACAATCAAAATGAAGTGCTCTCAAAGATCAAATAGGGAGGAATTTGATACCGATCCCCAATACGGTCGCCAATCTTTTGTGTTGGTTTTGTCACTTGGGTGAGAAAAACAACAACACTTGCATGTTCAAATGAGCCTACTAAACAAGACATAAGTTTGTGAGTGGGTTAGATAATCCAAACACATATGAAAAAAAAGAAATAAAGTAAAATAACTAAGAAATAAATGTTAGAAATCTTCCAAAACTTAGAACCAATAAAATCAAACAATGACCAACATAATGCTATCAATGGATTAATATATTAGTAGGAAAAACACCGTAGACAAAGTCAGGGACTTATGAGTACCCTCTTCCTCCTTGGGAGGGATCTTGAGTTCCCTAATTGAGATCGCTTCACTCCTTACAATTGAAGAAATGACAAATGAAGAAAAACAATTCCTATTCCTTGAAGAGGTGAGTGGAATGGCATAATGCAATGGTTCTTGAAGGCTTCAAAGAGAAAAGAGGATTCTCAAGGAAGAATTCTTGCAGCATAATGATACCTTGAAGATATTGGTTTCTTATCACACCCATGGCTTTTATTTATAGCATTCATACATGGAAAAATGTAATTGGTTCATAGTGTGAACAAGGGGCCTTTTAGGGAACCCTCTAGCCCTTGACTAGCCCCCAAGTTAGATTTCGCTTAGATATGAGTGTCAAATCATGTTGGGTGTCGGACCAGAAGTGGTTGAGGGGTCAAAAAGATCCATAAAGGAACTGCTCATAGAAGTGTGTGACTTTTCTCATACAAAGTCCCACATTTTGCGCATAGTGCATGCTTAGACCTGTGTGGCATGTGCACTCTGCTTACGCTCCCTTTGGTGATTCTGCACATTCTGGATTTTTACCCCAATTACATAGTTTTTTTTTCCTTCTAAATTAATTTTAGTGTTGTAGGTGGACTAATTGTTGTTGGCATTGATTTTTTTCCTTAACCATTTGTGTGCAATGTTGCAGATGATTTTTCAGTGATAACACACATAACTATCTTATACCAAAGAAAGGGAACCCCCCACCTTACTTCACTATGGATTCACCCCAAAGTAAATTCATTTTTGGAAACTTGAATCCACTTTCCACCTCATGGCACAATTAGTCAATCTTTGCACCAAGAAATGTATGTCCATACTGCTTTAGCCTCATTATTTTGTCACCCAACCATGCTATTGCATCTACTTCTCTATGACTTGGAATGGTTAGGATTCACCCTCAACCATGATGTCCAAAGTAAGAGAAATTACCATGTCCATGTAAACTCTTCATGCTTCAATCTTCCTGTTTGCATAATCCTCCAAATGAAGGAAAGTACTCAACTCGCCTCCTTTCTTCAAGTCACCTCTCCACAAATCAACATATGCAATGAGTGTGGTCAACATGAATACACTCAAACATTCCAATGAACTGTCCAAAGCGATCCAAGTAGAATGAGTTACCTCAAAAAAATTTCATTCCTTAGACACATTCAAACCAATACTCTACCAACCTCAACCAATGACCCTTGCTGGATCTCTGAGTTATCACAAAAACATCCACAAGTCAACAAAGTGTGCTCTTCCTCATCCAATGTCCCATACAAAAGGTGAAAGAACACCACCCAAGTCACTTGGTCTTTGTTATGGCCATTCAGTTTGACTGCCAACAATTCTTGGTAAACTTCCTTGATGACTCCATCTGTCTCCTAGAAAGAAATTGCCTTGCACCTCCTGCAAGCATCCAAACTATAGTACTATCATTGTGAATTTCAAGTCAACGCATGAACCAATGAATTTGGCTAAGGAACTAAGAACCATGGTGCCTCATCCATCCTCTCAAACTTGACACAAGCAAACTTCAGTTTCCACTTCACCACAATGACTTGTCCAATGTGCCTCATCAAAGAGTTAGGTAGCTTCCTCAAGACACCTCCAAGACTGCATCCAAATCTACCTAAGTTCACCAAAAAACTTTTCTAAGAATTTCGTACCAAGCTCTCTACATGTTCTCCCAACCAAGGAATCCCAAAATTATAAGATACTTCTTCGAATATGTGCCACCTAAGTCATCCTCAAGTCTGTCAGTTTTCACCGTTGAAACAAAATGCACTTGAACCACCAAGCCATCCAACTTTTAAAATGAATCACTGCAACATGTAAGAATGCAAGAACTCAAAACCAATCATACCTTTCCAATGACATTGTTCATTGAAACCATGTTCTAAGCCTTATGTCTTGGATCTCCACTTTCCCAAGCAATCAAATCTCTACATTAACTCCCCTCAAACACCATTAGTAGCTCCACAAACTTGCAATACATTCCTTGTGATACAAGTTTGAGTCCTTTCATTTAATTCTGAAATCCATCTAAGTCTCAAACTTTGCATGCAATCATTTGAACTCATCTCCAATATATTTCCACACTACAAGGAGAACACCTTCTAGAGGGGTTTTTACGGAACCTCCCCGAAAAATTCTTCCCTTAGCTATAAATAGTAGAGGTGGGAGGCTAGAGGTTTTTATAGAGGTTTTTTGTCAATGCACCTTTATGGAATAGATGCACTAATGCACATATAAAAAAAACCGCACTAGAGCTTACATGTTCAAATGCCACGTCACTATTCATAGCAGAGGTGCGTGACGAGATATTTTTGTGGAGATCTTTTTTAATCGGTGCATCGTTAGCATATAGATGCACCAACACTTTCATGAATAATGTTGCCCCAATGTGTCCATTTTCCCTTAGCACCGCCATACTTTATAATAAAATTACATGCACCAAACAAATCACACCAGTGCCATTGAGCATAACCCATCAGTGCACCTACCTATCGAAAAGCACATTGAGGTAGGTTAAATAAAAAAAATCACCAAACTGATCTTCATTGTTATAATGCATCCTGTGCTTTCAAGCTCTCAAGAAAGAATTGATGCTCACCTTTTTTCCTAAGACGCTTTGTTTCTGCTACTCTATGCCAACTTAGATAGCTCCATTGTTGGATTCCACACATTTCCAAATTTTGAAAATTACCAAAAGATTTCATTTCCTCTCAATAGTGAAAACATGCATCCTTAGGATAGAACAAAGAAAACAAACTATTTATTTCCTTCCTATTTACATTTTTATCCAATAAAAACTACAGTTTAGATTGAAATTGGGCATTTTTTTCGATTTTGTTTTTAAATTTCATTTAGTGCACCTGAATGGTTCATCTCAGCCTGAAGTGGTACATACTATGTTAAATAAACAATGAGCACCATCGACGGTGAGTCAATATATGGCTGCACCGATGCCTTTCAAGCTAGCACACCATGAAAAATTACCAAAAAACAAAGTGGTGTTTCCTTCAAAACTCCCCTACACTAGTGCAAGATGGGATTATATCCACATCGATGCATTACGCTTCATTTACCACACTATTATTCCAAAAATATAACATTTAACCTAGTGGTGCATCGAGTTTAATTAATCACCTTGGGGCATACCAGAAACATAATTCCACAATGATCACCTTCATCAGTGCATCTATATATGTCTGCACTGGTGTCATTCAATTTAGCTCACCACAATAAATTACCAAAAACCAAAACGGTGCATCCTTTGGACCATCCTGACACTAATGTTAAATGAGCTTATAACCGAGCCCATGTGTTACACTTCATCAACTGCACCTCTATCCCAACGATTTATAAAATTAACCTAGTGGTGCACAATGTTTAACAAATCACCCCGGAGTATACCCTAAACATAACACCCCAAAGATTCAATGTTTAAATGCACTACCATATTTTATAATAAAATTATATGCACCAAATAAATCACACCGATGTTGTTGAATATCACCCACTCATGCACCTACCTATCTAAATGCGCACTGAGTTAGGGTAAATAAAAAAATTACCAAACCGATTTTCATTGCTATAGTGCATGTCGTGCTTTCAACCTCTCAAGCAAAAAATGATGATCACCTTTTTCCTAAGATGCCTCATTTCCTATTCTCTACACCAACTTGGATAGCACCATTATTGGATTCCACACATTTCAAAATTTTAGAAATTACCACAAATTTTCATTTAATCTCAACGGTGCAACCATGCTTCCTCTAGACAGAAGAAACTAGGTGAATTATTTATTACCTTCATTTTCATTTTCATCCACTCAAAATTACAATTGGTTTGAAGTTTGCAAATTTTTCAATTTTGCATGGTGCACCTAAATAGTTTGGATTACCCTGACGTAGTACATACTGTGTTAAATACAGAGTGAGAACTGCTTCCAAGCACCGAATACATGTACGCACCAGTGCAGTTCGATCAAGATCACCACATTGAATTATTATAAATAAAGTCGTGCATTAATCGAAACACCCCGAAGCTAGGGCAAAATGTGCTTCGACCCGCACCTACACATTTAACTTCATTAGCCACATCAATAACTCAACGATATATATAAGTTAACCTAGTGTTTCACCAATTCTACCCAACAACACCAAGGTGTACTGGAAAAATAAAGCCTTGGCCCTTCACTATTCAAACACACCGCCATATCTTATACAAAAAATATATGCACTGAATAAATCACTCCAGTGTTGTTTAACATTACACACCACTATAATTCATTCAACTAACTACACCTTTAACATAACAATTTATAAAATTTAACATAATGGAGAAACCATTATAATCCAATGCAATGAAAACGTATACATAAATGCATCGGGACATATATTGCATGATTTCCATAGCGGGGTGTCTCATTGAATGCCTCTTTCTTGCTTCTTTATCCTTTACAATGCAATGGATCCTTTAGAACTCCTCAAAACTAGTTCACAATGGATTCTATCTGCATCGACACATTTCACTTCATTAACGACATTTCTAGCTCAACATTGTATGCAAATTTAAACTAGCGGTGCACAAATTGCACCCAATCGCGCCAGTGCAAACAAGAAACATAACGCCCCAGAATGCCGATTTTCAAATGCACTGCCATACTTTATAAAAATCATACACACATTGCATAAATAACATCATATTTTTTTAACATTACCCATCGGTGCACTTCCCTTAACTAAGGGCACCTCTTACATAATGATTTTGAACGTAGGGGTGCAACCATTGTAATCAGATGCACCAGTCTTGTGTACATAAACAAACTAGGACATATATTGCTTGAATTTTCATAGTGGGGAATCTCATTGGATGCATTTTTCCTAGTTCTCTATCCTTTACAATGCATCGATGTACAAAATGTGGGTGCTCCACTATCACAGTGGTGCCAATATGTTAATAGTAACCCGTTGCATCGCTTCAATTGTGAAATCAAAGTTTAGATTAGTGGTGCCCATCAGTACAACAAATGAACTAGTTTCATAAATAAAATGTCATTAGTAGACAACATGTCAGTGCTCTAGTAGGCATGGCACATCAGTGCATTTGGTTTAATAAAGGGCATCGTGGATTTGTGCGATATAAATTTTAGCATTACAGTGCATATTTTTTAATGAGATGAATCATTACTGAGAAAATGACTTAGTTGGTGTAGATAGTACTATGGGATGCACCACTTAGGAGTGTTTTTGTTCTGCTATAACGCACCGACCACGAGGCATATAAAATGTTAGGGGTGTAATGATTTATTTTATAGATTTCTTTGCAAAAAAAATTTAATTTCGGATTTTTTAAAATACACGTCATTTATTTATGTATTGGTTTTATATTTTCAATCTATTTTATATTTATATATATTCCTAAAAATATTTGTATGTGAATCAAAGACGACGATGATGAGAGAAGGAGGATGTGGGTGATGGCTGGTCGAGACATATAATTTTGTACGTGAGTGAGAGGACAAGGAGAGGAATAGGGAAGCTTACCCTCACCCAATTTCACAACATACTCATGAAATTTTGATGTAAATTTTCCTCTTGAAGTTTTATCAAATGGGAATATCCCTTAGGGGGAAATCTACATTGTTACAAAAATTGAAATGTCAAAGAAATCATGGGAGACATGGGTTTAGGGTCAGTCTAGATATGTGGTACCATCCCACAGAAGAGGATGCATATTTTAGCACTGTGTTTTCTAGGAGGGGGGCATGTTTTCCCCATTTCCCTGCACTACCACCCATTGCTGCAGGAGAGACCTAACTGACATATGTGAAGAGATATGTTAGTCTGGATATCACTTCAACTTTAGAGTTCTAGGTTAAAGTTGGTTGACTTTGGATAGGTGCATTCGAGAGAGAGGATATCATGTGCCTCTGTTATATGCTCTCGTCACTATCACGATATAACTATGATGGGTAGCACATTAGTTTCCATATGTTGTATTATGTAGACAATTTATTGCAGGAGCCTTAATTGATTAGGTGGGAGGATGTTCTTTTGAGACACTTTTGTCATGCATTAGATCGCTGCCACTTTGTTTTTTCTAGGAAAAGATTCTTCCCATTCACGTCTAAGTTGTATACACTATTTCTTAGAGGGTTCATGCCACTCAGACATGGATACCCCTCTTTCCTTCTAGGCCTATGTTTGATGCGCATATGTGGATGTGGGGGTAGTTGATACCCAAGAGGGGCCAGTCTGAGTATCTCATTACTCCGCTGGGAAGGCCAATTATTGATTTATTGTCTAGAAAGGATGATAATGTCCTCAATATTGTATATTACTTGTATGTGAGGATAGATAGGACAGGATTTTGAAACATCTTATTTACAACAGAGGAGCCAATAGATGGAAGAGGTAATATTATCATTATGTTTTTATGAATCTATTTTCATATTTTTATGTCTTATTCAATACAAATGTAATTTATTGTAACATTTTGTTTCAAAATGTATTATAATTGATATCTATTGTTTTGCAGATATTATCACATCTGTTGGGGATGTGCCTCCCCAACATGAGGATGAGGTGATGGAGGAGGCAAAGGAGCATCATCCAGTAGTATAGAGACCACACATGCCATGTAGGCTATATTTGAGAGTCCAACTAGAGGTGGAAGATGAGCTATGCTATGTCATGAATAGTCACAAGGTGGTACTTGTACCCCCTATAGACATATTATTATTAGGGGTTCTCTCTAATATGTGGAGGAATTTTCCTCATGACATGACGATGTTGATGCATCATATTGTTGGTGCATTCAACCTCATCAATATGTTGAGGTCTGATGCTCATGATCACACTACATTTATCTCATTAGTAGAGCCATTCACATCCTCTACTCCACCACATGATCCTCCTCATCCTCTTAATCATTCTCCTACACATGATTCGTCTGAAACATCTTCTTAACATCCATCTATGTATGCCACTCCTCCTCCTCCTTCCCCTTTTTCCCCTCCACATGTGTCTGAGCCTATATCCACCTCTGATCCTCCTCCTCCTCCTCCTGTTTCCTCTTCCCATGTGTCTAAACCTTTATCAACATTCGATCCTCCTCCTCCCCCTCTTCCTCCAATTGTGTCATTGTTGGCACAGGGGCAGACCAAGGGTTCAATGCTTCGACAACACACCAACAAAACCCTAACCACTAGGCCTTCCCGAAACACCTATGAAGCAGGCGAAGTCTCACCCGAGGTAGAGGCAGGGGGGGTTATAGGACTCAAGTGTCCGTAACCAAGCTGGGACACAGATATGAGATTATAACACTTTTCAAAGTACTTTAATAACACTTAGAAGATGATACACATTAGTTCATTAGCTTTTATTAACATCATAGAACAAACCCTAAGATAGATCGACGTAGTAACAATAAATACTAAGACTTCAACCACTTAGCACACAACATAGAGTTAGATCTATCATTCATTCATAAAACACAAGTAAAGCACTAAGCAACATTATATCTATCCATCACACATAATAACAAAGCACTTAGCAAATAAAAGACAAACACAATAGACACAAGATATACGTGGTTCACCACAGTGTGGGGATACGTCCACCAACTGCTTCTTCTTCTCTATTAGTCTTCAATATGTTACATTCATCCGCTCTTGTGCACTAAGTCACAGAGCCAATCTTCACCGAGGACAGGAGATTTGCGCACCGTGCATTAGATCCTACTTCCCAAAACTAGGTCAAGGCACATAGCCAACTCCTTTATCGAGCACAAAGCCTTACATACACATTATGTTGCACAAGAAAACTCAAAACTACTTGCACTTATCCACTTAGACTTTGCTCTCTAAGTCTATTACATCGTTTCGCCCCTTTCTACCTTACAATCTTACTTATTTATACTTTTAAAATCCTTTACAAAAAGGCCTAATCATGAGTAAACCCATGGGATGACATCCCATAACCCATTACAAAATCCCTAAGGAACCCCTTGCTGGGTCCAAAAATCCCACAAAACAAGTGAGATCCGCGATCTCAGCTCTGCCTGGGCATTCCTTCCTCGATCACTGTGTCGAAGTCCAAAAAGTGGTCAACCTTAAGCAAGATTTCCTCAAAAATTGTTTGAGGGCCAACAAGCCCCAAAAACGTGCCTGTGACTCATTGATGCAGACGCATGCTCCCTTCACGGCCCTCAGGCTGAAAGGTCCATGTCAGCTCAGGATCTTTCCTCTTTCCACAGCTCGAAGAACTCTGAGGTTCTTCTATTTCCCTATTGGGAAATCTGCACCCATAGTAAACTCACAGAAGATCCCCTCTTTATACTTGGGAGATCGGACTTCGCAACTTCGTGATGTCAGTGGTCGAGCGTTGGACTCTCGAATCCCCGAAACCCGACAACAGTCAATGCTGACCTTTTCCTTTCCCTATCAGGATTTTCCTTTCCTATCGCGATTTCGGCACTCGCGATGTCGAGCAACTTACTTTCCCGACCCTCGAATCCCGATATGATGAAACTCCGATAAGCTCGCGACTTTGAATTTTCAATGGTTCTTTATCTCGTTGGGACATCGGACTTCGCGGTATCGCGAATCCAAATGCCAAAGTTTTCGGAACTTCACTCTCCCTGAAACTCTGATATGATATGCCACCTGTCCACTCACTGACTCCTCCGTGGCCCACACTATCCTTTGGCTGCTGGAATATCACGTTTCGTGATTTTGTGATTCTCGTTGCAATGATTTCGGGACTTCCACTCACGAAACCTCGATACAAAAATCCATGTGCGAATCCAATGGCCCTTATGGCTCGGATCGACGGTCCTATCCCTCCTGATATTAGAACCCCCGGAAATACTCACAGTATCTCTCCTGCTCCTCTGTGAGATCTGACGGCTCATGGTATTTTGCGAAATCTCCTCAGAGAATTTCAGCCGCTCGTTCTTTCTTGACGATTTCTGCAAATGAACTAAGTGCTCTTCCATGCACTTGTTCACCTGCGGCAAGAACTTACGACGCTTCTTGGGTACCTCCAGTCACAACTTTTCCTGGCTGTCCTTCAATGGGTTTTGAAGGCATTACCCTTATTGAGCTTTTCCATGGCTTCAGGTCCTCGGAAAGAAAACCTTTTCACGCATTCCTTGCGGCAAACTCTCAAACACTTCAAGTGTTGAAATCTTCGACTCTGCGCACTACTGCAGTAGCAGTCTCTCAATGTCTTGCTCAGGTTCGCAACCCTAAGACCTTCCCTGGCCTGCGCATTCCTTGCATGGCTCCTCTTGTGTAACAAATTCACTTTGGGTGAATGAGAACAAAAGTTACCCTATCTGAACCCTCTGTCAACGCACTCCTTGCGGACAACTTCAACTGCACTCCTTGCAGGAATTCTTGCTCAGATAGAGAAACAATTGAAACTCATTCCTACTTCCTCTCAGACTTCTCAAACCATGAAATCATATACATAGCACATAAAGAAAATGTATAACAAGAAGTAAACATTCATGAGCATAACATTCAACATACATACATAGAGAACAAACACGACGCCATGAATTTGAATCAAAGCTTTCTCTATTAATTCAAATATCCGTACATGGGTGTTCTTACACAACTCTCTGCTTCTCTTCTATGCTCTCCATAATTATACTCTGATAATGTTACAATGTACAATGAGGGTGTCTATATCCTGTTTCCCTCTCTCCTTCTAAAACTGTCTAATCTACACATTCAATTCTACCTACTTACATTAACTACTTTAAATGACTCTACCTACTAAAGGACGAGAGCGGATCGCTCAAGGTCCATTACATTTTACAAGTGCACCTTTAATTAATTATCACATTTCTAAAGTAGGCGCATTAACTCCAAGGGAATTTCAAAATTTTGCACTGGCACCTGTCCAATTGTCCTTTGCTTCCGTGCTGGCTCGCTTGATGTTGACGATGCTCCTGCATCATACTCCTTCGCTTGAAAAATTTCATGGGCTCCTGTCCATGAGCTCGTGCATGGTCTGTCCATGCTTCTGTATCTCTTCTTCACTCTCCTAGCTGGCATCTTCAACTAGATGGCCCTTCCACTTGACCAAGTACTCAAAGTATTCCTTTCTTCTGGTCTTCTTACCAATTCGTTTATCCAGTATGCACTCCATCTGTGGTTTTTCTGCAATTGGCATATGCTTCCGCCACTGCACCTCTGGCTGCTCATTTTCTTCTCCTGCTCCCTCAGCTTTATATGGGTACAATTCTGAGATGTTGAATATCAGAGAAATTTCGATTCCATCCGGCAATTCAATCTCATAAGCATTCGTCCCAAATTTCCTCAAGACCCTACATGGTCCGATTTTCTTCATCTTCAATTTATTGTATGTTCCCCTCGGGAACCTTTCCTTCCTCAAATGTGCTAGAACCAAGTCACCAACCTCAAACTGAAGTTGTCTCCTATGTTGATCTACTCTACGCTTGTAATCCTAACTTGAACTCTGCAGTCGCTCCTTCACCTTGCTGTGAAGTTCCTTCATCACCTCTACGAATTCTTTTGCACTAGCGCTCCTAGTCGCAGTCTGTTCTAAATATCTCAGTTTAGAAATTCCCCTTGGCTGCATGCCATAGACAACCTGAAATGGACTTTGCCCTGTGCTCCTGTTGACTGAATAATTATATGCAAACTCTGCCTGCGGCAATATATTGTCCCACTGGCTGTGGTGCTCTGTCACCAAGCTTCTCAGCAAGTCTCCTAGACTTCTGTTCACCACTTCTAACTGTCCATCCGTCTGAGGATGATACGCTAAAATAAACAAAAAGTTAGTTCCAAGTTTCTTCCACAATGTCCTCCAGAAGTGTCCTATGAACTTCGTATCCCTATCCGAAACTATACTTCTGGGTAAGCCATGAAGTCGAATGACTTCTTTGAAAAACAGGTTCGCAATGTGTGTTGCGTAACTGGTCTTCTGACATGGAATGAAGTGTGCCATTTTGGAAAATCTATCCACCACCACAAAGATTGAATCAAAACCTCTTTGCGTTCTTGTCAACCCCAATATGAAATTCATGCTGATTGTATCCAATAGCCTTTCAGGTATGGGCAATGGTTGATAAAACCCTGCATTCTGTCTCCTTCCCTTCGAATGCTGGCAAATTCTGCATCTGTCCATGAACCTCTTGACATCTGCTCACATTCCTAGCCAAAAGTATGACTCATTCAGCTTTGCGAATGTCTTGTCGTGACCAAAATGTCTTGCCAATCCTCCATTGTGTTTTTCCTTCAGCAGATTCTCCCTCATGGAGCATTTCAAAATACACAGTTGATTTCCCTTGAATAATAATCCTTCTTGGATCATGTATTTAGCCCATTGGCTTCTATCTCTGAGAACTGTATTCTCATTTGTTTTGTATGCCTCCTTGAAATTTGGATCATCTGCGTACATGTCCCTGAGATCATCAAAACCCAACGTTTTGACTCGAAACTCCTGCAATAGAAAAAACTTCCTACTCAAAGCATCAACAACTTTGTTAGCAGTACCAGAAATATGTTTAATCACAAATGTGAAGTTCTGCATATACTCAACCCATTTTACATGTCTCTGATTCAACTTCTCCTATTGAGTCACAAACTGCAATGCATGATTATCACTATACAAGACAAACTCTTTCGGGATCAAGTAATGCCTCCATTTTTTCAATGCCTGTATAATAGTATAAAACTCCTTATCGTAAGTGGAGTATTTCACTTTCGCTTCATTCAGCTTCTCGCTGAAGTACACTATCGGCCTGTCTTCTTGACTCAAGAATTCCCCAATTGCAAACCCACTTGCATCGCATTTCACCTGAAATGTCTTTCGAAAATCCAGCAACACCAAAACTGGTTGTTCCGTAATCTTCCACTTTAACAAATTAAAACAGTTCTCAGCCTCTTCAGTCCAGTGAAAAGACTTGTGTCTTTTCTTCACTATATGCATCATTGCTTCGCTAATTCCACTAAAATTCTTGATGAACTTTCGGTAGAAACTAGCCAATCCATGAAAACTTCTCACCTCAAAAATTTTCTTCGGTGATGGCCAATTCTTGATTACCTCCACCTTATCTGGATCCATCCTCAACTCATCTGCGGAAATAACAAATCCCAAGTAAATGAGATTTGTCTTCATAAATGAGGATTTCTTCATGTTTATCAACAACTTCTCCTACTGTAGCCTCTGCATCACTATAGCCAAATGCTTCAGATGTTCTGTCGCTGATTTACTGAAAATTAGTATGTCATCTAAATATACAATGACAAATTTTCCGATGAAATTCTTCAAGACTTCGTTCATCAACCTCATGAAGGTACTTGGTGCATTTGTTAAGCCAAACAGCATAACAATCCATTCATACAACCCTTCGTTGGTTTTGAATGCTGTCTTCCATTCATCACCCTCTCTCATACGAATCTGATGATAACCACTTTTCAAATCAATCTTTGAAAAATATTTTGCTCCACTCAAGAAATCCATCAGATCATCCATCCTTGACAATGGGAATCTATACCTGATGGTTATCTTGTTAATGGCTCCTGAATCATTACACATCCTCCAGCCTTCGTCTTTCTTTGGACTGAGTACTGTTGGAACAACACATGGACTCAAACTTTCCCTGACCAAACCTTTGTCTAACAAATCCTGGACTTGTCTCTTGACCTCCTCATTCTCTTGCGGCGTCAATATGTACGAGGATTTATTTGGAAAACTGGCTCTTGGTATGATATCTATATGATGAATCACACTTCTGATCGGTGGCAACAAACGAGGTAATTCGTCCACTACTATATCAGCGAACTCTTCCAACAGTTCCTGAATCTCTTCTGGTAAATCATCCACTCTTGTGCTGGTCAAAACAATCCTGGGTTTCCTGACCACAAAGAATTGTGGATCCTCCTTCTTCTTAACCTCTGTAAGAAGTTCCTTCCCACTCATGAGAAGTACAATGTTTCTTACTTCAGGCTTCACTTCCTTATCCTTAATTAGAAGCAACATGTGAGTTCTCCCATTCTTCTCCAGGGTGTATGTGTTCATTCTCCCATCATGAATCACATTTCTGTCATATTGCCATGGTCTACCCAGCAATAGATGACAAACATCTATTGGAATAAGATCACATAATATCTTATCATTATATCCTCCTATCTTGAATTCAACTAAACACTGTTTAGTGAGAGTTACCTGATGTCCTTTTTGTAACCACGAAATTCTGTATGGGCTTGGATGATCAATCGTCTCCAGCTCCAGATTTTCTACCATCTTGGTTGAAATGAGATTATCAGTGCTCCCACTGTCTACAATGACCTTGTATACCCTATCCTTGGTCTTGCAAGTAGTCCTGAAAAGTTTGGTTCTTTGGACTGAACTCTCCACCTCCTTCTCTAGTGTCAAAAGAGCTTTTCGCATCATCAACGATCTTCCACCTTCAGCGTCTTCTGCCTCAACATCTTGCCTCTGTGCCTCGGTGATGTGAGCTTCTCCTACTTCCTTATTTTTATCTGGACACTCATAAGACTTGTGCCCATTCTTTCCACACGTGAAGCATGTGATTACTCCACCTCTGCCTCTTCCTCTACCTCTAGTACGAGGAAAAGTATTATTATCAGTATAATCTCCTCTCTGCTCAGTATGCTGTCCTCTCTGTTCAGCATAGTGCCCACGCTATGAACTTCCACCTCTCTCAGTTCAAGTCTGAGGTTTCTTCCGGTCTTCCTTGGGCTTTTGATATTTATCCTGGGCAACTGATTTGCCTCTTCGTTGACTTCTTCCTTTCCCTCTCTGACTTTGCTTTCGGCTCAACTTCTCTTCCACTTTCAGAGCCAATTGATAAGCATCTTCCACCATTCGGATGGTTACCATTCTCATCTCATCCTAGATATCATATCTCAGTCCATTCATGTATCTAGCAACTTTCTCATCATCGCTCTCCCGATGACCTGCCCTGATGTTCAACTTGTAGAATTCCTTAGTGTATTCTTTCACTGACATCAACTTCTATCTCAGGTTCTGCATTCTCCTAAACAGAGTGATATAGTAATCTCTAGGGATGAATTTCTCTTTCATCTTTGCAATCATTCTATCCCATCTCTTGATCTTCTGCTTGCCCTTGCAGCGTCTGTTAGCTTGTAGTTCATTCCACCACAATGTTGCATCTCCCTTCAATCTTGTGACAACATGATTGACTTTCTTGTCCTCTTCGACATCTTCATAGTCAAAGTATGTGTCTAGAGCTCTAATATAGTCTAGAAGCTCCTTTGCATTCAAGTTTCCCTCGTAAAATGGAATGTCCATCTTCTCTCTTGCACCCATCCTAGCAATAGCTTTGATCAAGAGTTCATTTGATGCATCCTTGGCTGCAAATTCTTCTTCATGCTCAGCCTCAATCTTGCTTTCGGAATCACTAAGATCCCTAGCACTGACTGTACGCCTTTGTGCTGTTTCCATGTCTTTGAGTCTAGCTCGGAGATCACACATCTCTCTCTCCATGGATGGATCAATCATCTGCCTGCCCCTTCTTCGCGGCATTTCCCTATCCTCTGGATCGGGTGATTGTCTATCCCTTCTCCTTGGCGGCATGATGAATCCTCTTTCTTCTCTGCTACAGAAAGAAAAGAACCTTTCTGTGCTCTGATACCACTTCATGCAGATGCACACTCCCTTCACGACCCTCAGGCTGAGAGGTCCACGTCAACACAAGATCTTTCCTCTTTCCACGGCCCGAAGAACTCTGAGGTTCTTCTATTTCCCTATGGAGAAATCTTCACCCACAGTAAACTCACACGGGATCCCCTCTTTATACTTGGGAGATCGGACTTCGCAACTTCGCGATGTCAATGGTCGAGCGTTCGACTCTCGAATACCCGAAACCCGACAACAGTCAACGCTGACCTTTTCCTTTCCCTATCGAGATTTTCCTTTCCTATCGTGATTTCAGTACTCACGATGTCAAGCAACTTACTTTCCCGACCCTCGAATCCTGATATGCCGAAACTCTGATGAGCTCGCGACTTTGACTTTTCAACGATCCTTTATCTCGTCGGTATTTCGAACTTCGCGGTATCGCGAATCCAAATGCCAAAGTTTTCGAAACTTCACTCTCCCCGAAACTCTGATATGATATGCCACCTATCCACTCGCTGACTCCTCCATGGCCCACACTATCCTTTGGCTGTCAGAATATCACGTTTCACGATTTCGCGATTCTCGTTGCAATGATTTCGAGACTTCCACTCACGAAACCCCGATACAGAAATCCACATGCGAATCTGACGGCCCTTATGGCTTGGATCGATGGTCCTGTCCCTCTTGAGGTTAGAACTCTCGGAAATACTCACGGTATCTCTCTTGATCCTCTGTGAGATCTGACGGCTCATGGTATTTCGTGAAATCTCCTCAGAGAATTTCAGCTGCTCATTCTTTCTTGACGATTTCTGCAAATGAACTAAGTGCTCTTCCACGCACTTGTTCACCTGCGGCATGAACTTACGACGCTTCCTGGGTACCTCCAGTCACAAATTCGCCTGGCTGTCCTTCAATGAGTTTTGAAGGTGTTACCCTTCCTGTGATTTTCCACGGCTTCAGGTCCTCAAAAAGAAAAAATTTGCACGCACTCCTTGCAGCAAACTCTCAAACACTTCAAGTGTTGAAATCTTCGACTCTGCGCACTCCTGCAGCAGCAGTCTCTCAATGTCTTGCTCAGGTTCGCAACCCTGAGACCTTCCCTAGCCTGCACACTCCTTTCACAGCTCCTCTTGTGTCCCAAATGCACTTTGGGTGAATGAGAACAAAAGTTACCCTATCTGAACCCTCTGTCAATGCACTCCTTGTGGACAACTTCAACTGCACTCCTTGCAGGAATTCTTTCTCAGATAGAGAAACAATTGAAACTCATTCCTACTTCTTCTCAAACTTGAAACTCAAACCATGAAATCATATACATAGCATATAAAGAAAATGTATAATAGGAAGCAAACATTCATGAGCATAGCATTCAACATACATACATAGAGAACAAACACGACGCCATGAATTTGAATCAAAACTTTTTCTATTAATTCAAATATCTGTACATGGGTGTTCTTACACAGCTCTTTGCTTCTCTTCTATGCTCTCCAAAATTATACTCTGATAATGTTACAATGTACAATGAGGGTGTCTATATCCCGTTTCCATCTCTCCTTCTAAAACTGTCTAATCTACACATTCAATTCTACCTACTTACATTAACTACTTTAAATGCCTCTACCTACTAAAGGACGAGAGAGGATTGCTCAAGGTCCATTACATTATACAAGTATGCCTTTAATTAATTATCACATTTCTAAAGTAGGTGCATTAACTCCAAGGGAATTTCAAAATTTTGCACTGGTGCCTGTCCAACTGTCCTTTGCTTCTATGCTAGCTTGCTTGATGTTGGCGATGCTCCTGCATCACTCATCCTGAGTCACTTAGGTCTGGGAAATGTTTCTTCGAAGGCCTCAAGCTTCACTCGAGCTGCCTTGACTTGTTGCTTCTCTTGAGCCTCCTTCTCAGCAAGCTCTTGGATCATCTGCTCTGTAACAGGCCCTTCCAAGTGTTGTTCCACTGTTGCAACACTTGGTCCAGTTGCGAGCCCTGTCCTTCAATCTCTTCAAACACCTTGCAGGCTTCATCCTGCACAAGTTGCAGCTTATGCATGAATTCAATTACCCTTCCCTGAATGGAAGTAATCGGTTTCCATACCACGCATTGTTCCTGATATCTCTTCATTCTTTCTACCACAATGAGTAGCCTCATCTACGCTTGTATTGACAATGCCTGCTCCTGCGCCTCCTGTAATTGTGCTTCCAGTTTCCTT
>JASDQU010686842.1:45726-58233 GCA_032191745.1 Picea mariana | reverse complement strand
CCCCCCCCAAATTCACATAGACTGAAGTCTGCAACAACAAATTACTCAACTTGCACTTGTTCTTGTCCCATACAAGCCTATTTTTTTAACCAGAGGCTCTGTTACCATAATGTAACATCCCCTAGTCCGACTGAGGAACATTACACCACAAAATACTCATAAAAACAAAAAAAATCTGCTAACTAAATAAGTTCCTGTAGCTTACAACTATGAATTACATACATATTTAACTGCTGAATGTTACCATTATTTAGATGCATCTACAACATGCTAAAACAACATGAAATGAAACTATTAAACTCAATTCCGAAAACATATAAATAAGTTTGATACACAGAGTTAATGCACAATAAATAAACTCATAATACAAACAACAACAAGATAAAACACTTATCTTTTATAAACAATTGTGCAACCAACTACTGGGGACAGATGTTCCACCCAACCATAGAATTGATGCTCCAAATATCAACAACAAGTCACCCCATAGATGAGGCTAGTAATCCACAAAAGAGGGTGGTATTTCATTGTCCACACACAACTCATAATTCCCACAACCCATTGGTATTCTCCTACAACTATCCCAATTTTCCACCAACTCTCTTCCTCTTTACCTGCCCAACCTAAGGAATGTACCCATTAACTTATATCAGTCCCTCAGGCATCTCATTTGTCTATCAAGGTCTCTCTATCATAGGTAACCAAGAATTTCTCATCTAGGAACTCAAAGGAACTTGCTGCCGGGAAAACTACTAGCAAAACAATAACACTTACTGTTACAGTGCAACTCACTCAGGAGTTCACTCTTCAGGCTTGACAACCTGGATCTTCAGTTCCAAATAAGCTCCAAAAACACTCTAGAATTATCTAAAATTCACCCTCCATGGTTGTTCCATCTCCAAGCTCTCTTTCTTTCTCTCTACTTGATGTTCATGCACAAAATTTGACTGTGTAAAATTGCTGTCCCAACCCATACAAATTTCCTCATTTTGATTTTCCTTTCTTGACTCACACACTTCCTCAAGATGATTGTATTCAACCCCCATGTACCCAATAACTATGGGATGTAAGTTCTCACACGCACCCTCTTACATGTATTCAATGATTGACTTTGTGAACAATCAATAAAAAAATAAAAGGTTCATATACCAATAGAAAATTTAGGAAAACAAGTTGAATTAATATACATGGGTAATTTCCCCTTGGACCCCCTCTTAGGTACTCGCTTAGACCCTCCCCTCTCTTGTGGATTAATCCAGCCTCCATCTCCGTCCATGTCCCCTTAACAACTGAAATCACATATTATTATTAAAACATAGAAATACAATTCACATATTACATCGCTTTGGTCGTAACCACACATTATATCTACTTAAAAATTAATTAAAATTGAGAATCATAGTGGGGATGTTACAACTCCATTAGACCTCCAAATACTTATCAAAAATCATTCCAAGGTATTTGGTGAAATTCCTAAGTGTCTTCCACCTACTCGAGATCATGACCATGTTATTCATTTTCAACCAGGAAGTGTACCACATAACATTAGGCCTTACATGTATCCATTTGCATAAAAGAGTGAGATTGAGCGCATGATCCAAGAAATGTTAGAGGCCGACATCATTCAACCTAGCCAAAGTACTTTCTCTTCACCAACGATGATGGTTACAAAAAATGATGGTTCATGTCGTATGTGTCCAGATTATAGACAACTCAACAAAATCACCATCAAAGATAAGTTTCTTATTCCTTTCATTGATGAATTATTATATGAATTGCATGGAGAAAAATTCTTTACTAAGCTAGATCTTCATTTGGGATATCATCAAATTAGAATAAGAAAAGAAGACATTCCTAAAACATATTTTAGAACAAATGAAGGTCATTATGAATTTTTGGTTATGCCATTTGGACTTACTAATGCACCTTCAACATTTCAAAGCTTGATGAATTCTATTTTCAAGCCCTTGGAAAATTGTCTTAGTATTTTTTGATGACATACTAATCTACAACAAAATTTGGGAAGAGCATGTACAACATGTTTACAAGGTATTACAACTACTGGAAGAGAAACAACTTTATGCGAATCCTCCCAAGTGTGCCTTTTTGGTTCAAGAAGTGAAATATTTGGGTCGTATTGTATCTCATGAAGGTGCAAAAGTGGACCTTAAAAAAATAAAAGCTATGAGGGAATGATCGATTCCCAAAACCTTGGAAAACCTAGAGGATTATTAGGGTTAAAAAGATATTATCACAAGTTTGTTAAGAATTATGGTCAAATAACAACACCTCTAACAACATTATTAAAGAAGAAAACATTTTCTTGGACCAAAGAAGCAGGAAAAGATTTTGAAAAACTTAAGGAGGCTATCTGTACTATTCCCATCCATAGATAAATTTAGGGGGAAAATTTCGCTCATGGGTGAAATTAAGGGGTTCCAAATTTTGATTGGGGTGAATCTTTTATATTGTAGTGGTTTTTTTATTATTTTATCATTCACCCCTATTTCATTTAAAAAAAAATGCTATAGAGGGTTAGCCCAGGTTTTTAAGAGGGAGAGAGATTTTTTTTTTCGCCCATGAAATTTCGAGTTGCAACCTCCATTCGCCCGATTTCCAGAAATATGAGAATTGTTGGTAGCAAATTATCCTTCCCACTTGGTATATTTCATGGTTCACGTTCTCATTCTCCCCAATTTCAGGGTGTGGGGTAGCTACAACCTTTTATTCACCCAAATTTAAAAAAAAAGGGGATTTTTGGTAGTGAGTTCTCCCTCCCATCTTGTAAAAATCAAGCTTCATGCTTTTGTTGGCTCCAATTTTTTGGTATGAACAATGGGAATTAAGTATTTGAATGAAATAGTAACACCATTGAGTAGAGTAGAATTTCTTGGTGGAGAAGAACACCATTGAGAACAATTCATAATGTTTGGAGGGTATTCAAATTTTGGACGAGGGTATTGGTAGGGCAGAGCAAAATGAAATAACTCGATTCATTAGCAATATCTACAATCTTTCTGTGACCCTATGATTTCCTTCTTGTAAATTATTATTTCTCCCATCTAGAAGTAGAAAAGTTGATTCCTCCCATATAGAGGGTCAAAAAATTGCATGAGATAATATTAACATCATTAACCCTGTGTACATTGTATTGTATGTATCGAAGTTTTGTTGAACATGATCTAGTTCCTAAAACCCTATGGATCATTGGTTATAGATGATATAGGTAAAAAAAACAATGAGAATTATGTTCAAGGTGTCTATGCAAGGATTCATGGGAAACATATGATATTCTTCTTGATAGCATTTTTCTTATCATCATTACCTATTGGAGGAATTTTTGGCATAACAAGTTTATGGTGTTTTGGCCCAACATATATGCAATTTCCTTTACAACATCATCCTATGGTGGTTTTTCTAGAAAAAAATCACGAGAAACAATGTGTACTATCTTCTCCTTGAGTCCTACATCAACTTGTCATCCACTGGGTGGAAAAAATACATGAGATAATATTAACATCATTAACCTATGTATTGCATGTATTGAAGTTTTGTTGAACATGATATAGTTACTAAAACCATATTGAGCTACATGGTACATATTGAAAATCCATGATTGATTCCTCTAGAGAGCATGCTCATAATAGAGGGTTGTTGTTTTGAGCTTTATCTCAACACTAGTAATGACTTATGATCATTGATAACTTACACTAGTAATGAATAGTAATAGAGGGATGTTGTTGTGAGATTTATCTCAACACTTTATATGATATTTAGGGCAGTCACTGTGAGATCACTTTAATAATAATAATACCAGAGGCTGTCGTTACTAGATTTCCCTCTTAATCAAGAAACAATAAATATTAATGGTATAACCCATATTATTTATGATCATCATTTACAAGGACATGAATTAACACTCTTGATGTGCATAGAGGAAATTTATAGATATACAGAAAAATAAAGGGAGAGTTTTTCTTATGAAAATTACAAGGGAAATGTAGTACTTGGGAAACCTTTACTCTCAACAAGAAAAGGTGCATATCTCCAGTGATTCTACCTTAATATAGCCTTGAAATGACAAATACATATTGAAATATAATATTTGGGAGTTAATCACACTGCTCTTATGAAGGAGGATGGAAACTCAATGGCTCCTATATGAGAGAAAACATGTCCTAACGTTTTTGTGGAAATGACTCTTTTCATGGATATCAATATTAGGATATGTGGTCAAGAAATCAACCTTGTCATTCTACATTCTCTGGTTGGCCTTCTATGCAGTGCTGCCAACTTGGTCTTTGGACTAGTTCTGTAAATTTAGTCTTTGAGCCATTTTTATTTTTTAAATATTCACTCTTTTTGTGAATGTAGGTTGTTCTTTAGTTCCTCAAGGATGCCCAATGTGAACTCTTTTTACAATAGTTTTCTTAATTAGGACTGTAACAAATTGGTTTTTCAGTATTTTACTCTGATGGTGCTGTAAATTTGTATTTGAAGCAAGTTCTTGTTTTCAGTGAGAAGACATCATAAAATTACTTGCATTTATTTATAACTATTTGAATCATTGTTGCAGAAGCAAGCGCGCGCGTGTGTGTGTGTGGGGGGGGGGGCATGCTCATAACACTAATTATGTTTTTTATTCTATAAATGGAAATAAACAAATCATAAGAATCTCCATTGAGGATATTGAGGAGTGATTCAAAATTATTTTCCATCCTTTGGAAAGAATAATATTTGAAACTCAAACATGGGAAATCTAACATGCAGCTAGGTTTTAGAAAATAGGGAAAAATTTGAGAGAATGGCGTTGTCATAATCAATTCCTCTAACTCCCATTAATAAGAAGATGATTTTTGGTCCAACTTTGTAAGGATTTCAAGAGAAGGTGTCTTGTTTATTATTGCCTCAAATTTGACACTTTTTACCAATAAGCATTACTTATGCAGTGGGAAACTATTTATGATATTGTTGGAACTAGGGCTAATTTCAGGAGATGGAATCAAAGGTAGCAGGGAATGTCTAACCCTTCCTTAACCAACTAACGCACTGATTAATAATCAACAATATATGGCATTCCATTGATTTGGTAGTGAATAATGGGAATGACCCTAATTAATTTTGGAAAACAAGGGTTGTGTCTCTGAACCTTGGGGCAGGGAAATTTTTAAGAACCCCCACTAAATTTATATGTATAATAAATGGGAGAATCCCCATGACACACGGGAAAGTGTGAAGGATATTTTATCAATAACAGAATATTCATATATAATTTTTTTGTGAATCTTTCACCAAATTATAGAATCTTGTAAAATTTGGGCGAATCTTTCACGAAATTATAAAATCTTGTGAAATTGTGGCAAATTTTCACATAATTATAAAACCTTTTAAAAGTATTGACGAATATTTTAAAAGTAGATTAATTTAAATAAATTCGAATCAATGTTCGATATTGGGAGTATTCTAAGAATATATGGTACAAAATAGAGCACTTATGTGCTCACCTACACAATGTAGTCAGCATGACATTTTGAAGACTAAATATATATGCCAAACACTAAAAATATCTATGCTTATATCACTAAATATATACATCTCTTATCTTTCATTATGCCTTCCCTCTATGTGATTGACCAGATCCACAATGTTCTAGGCTTGTCTATAGAATTTAGTTGAGAGGCCGTCAAGGCTTAGAGCATTGTCAGGATTCATGTCCCACACAAATTTGTTAATATACTCAGGTGAGACATTGTTGGGCGCTAAAATTTCCCATTTTTCCTTATCATTTCAATGCCATTTTCATCTCATTCTCTTGTATTAATTCATCCTATTGTTTACAATTCCTATGAGAACATCAATCCCGGAGCAAGAACAATTCATTATTCATTCAATTTGTGTTATGTTAAAACTTAATTCATAGTTTACTTGTAAACCATGATTATGTTTCCTTAGTCCTAATTTGGGTAATTAAACAATCATACATGTAAACCGCATAGATGTACATATATGCAAATACATTGGTGATGAAACACCATGCTGAAACACTTGGATTAGGATGAAACACACAACATGCACGAAGAAGACTATGCATAATTAATAAAAATGTATGAAGATATGCTGGTGCTGAAACACCTGGATGAAACACGCTGCACACATGAAAAAAACTATGCAAAATTAATAAGAATGTATGAATATATGCTGGTGCTGAAACACCTGGATGAAACACGCTGCACACATGAAAAAAACTATGCAAAATTAATAAGAATGTTCAATGAATGAAGATATGATGGTGCGGAAACACCGTGCAGAAACATGCATGAAGGAGACTATGCTAATCTACTCTAGTGAGACATTGTTGGGTGCTAAAATTGCCCCTTTTTCCTTATCGTTTCAATGCCATTTTCATCTCATTCTCTTGTATTAATTTATCCCTATGTTTACATTTTCTATGAGAACATCAATCTTGGAGTAGGTACAATTCATTATTCATTCAACATTGTGTTATGTTAAAAATTAATTCACAGTTTACTTGTAAACTAGGATGATGTTTCCTTAGTCCTAATTTGGGTAATTACACAATCATAAATGTAAACCAAAAAGATGTACATATATGTAGATATGCTAGTGCTGAAACACCATGCTAAAACACCTGGCTGAAACACGTTGCATGAAAAAAGAAGACTATGAAGAATTTATAAGAATGAATGCAGATATATTGGTGCTGAAACACGCACGAAGAAGACTATGTCCCCACCGATTCCATCATATCCAGTTGATAGAGTTACTCCACCATTTTCATTCGTGGTCGGTAGTAATAAGTATCTATTAATGGAAGGTACTGAATCTTGATAACACTGATTAAGCAGTTGAACATGATCACCACCTCATATTTTGCTTGCCGCCGGTAAGTGCCCGCATGTACATGTCCATGATTTACAACCTACAACTATGACTGGTCACTGTGACATGTGTTTGACATGATAATGTGAAATAATGACTGTTCCATGCCCTTCCACATCACCAACAGATGGCCAATACTGCTCGTTCAAGTTGGAGGCTATCCCATCATCCCTGAATAAATTAACCAACCACCACCATAAATGTTCAATCAACATGGTTGTCAGGTTTATTTTTCCCACGAAATTCAAATCACCACCACCTTTCCAAAAATACCAACACATATCCTTCCACTGTTCCTGTGCGCTCATTCATGATGAAGCTTCTCGATCTATGTTGGGAATTTTGAACCTGAAACTCCTTTGCAATACTGTAACAACTAATTACACAAAGTAATGTTCAACATGGGAGGATTTGCAGTCCGTCATGAACCAATAACTCTCAACGCTTTGCGTTGGTGCCTAGAAGTCTACAAAATATTTGAAGACGCAGGGTGGGTATCATATTTAGAGCGGTTGGGTGAGTTTGACAATGATATTTCCCTAGAATTCGCCCAGAATTTAATAGGAACCCATTCACATGTTAGAAGTTTGGAGATTAGTGTAACAGACGCAATTATATCCTCTATTACGGGGCTTCCAAGGACTAACAGAAAATGGTTTGGACGAAGGAAAACCATTCCTACTGAAAATACCAATTTCTTGGAGGAAGGAGAGCAAGTGCATCCTAGAGGATGTGGCACAACAATAGAGTCTTTACCTCAACGTTGGGACCGAGTTGCCGTTTTCTTGAAGAAATATATTACATGTGAAGGTAGGTACAAGATTGTTTACACATATAATTTTGTTCTGCTGTCACACCTTCGTCATGGCTCATTGATAAATTTGCCTTATTATCTATTAGAATATTTGCATAATATGGCACATTATGTAAGACAAACCCGTTTTCCCTAAGGTTCTATCACACACCACTGTCTGATAAAATTAATAGTGTTGAGAGCCTTGGAACTACAAAACCAGACATGGGCTCAATTCATTGCCAGGGGAGCAATAAAAGTTGATGAAAATGATGGCAATGAATCAAAAGAGGAGGAATGAAGTAGTGATATGAGTATTTCATACAAGGGAAGAGAGGAAAGAGAAGGAATTAATGAAGAGTTGGGATAAGATAGTGTTGCTGGAGAACTAGGACATGGAAGTGGTGATGTAGAAATGAGGGATATCCATGGAGTTGTGATTGCAGAAGATGTATATATGGAAGATCTTGGAGTGCAGATGTAGGAATCTCTGCACCAAAACCCTGGAAAATCACCTACCATTATAGTAGAGGAAAATGAGCAGTTGATAGAGGAGAATCAACCAACACAACATGAAGGAGGGGATACAGAAAAAGAACTGAGTGTGGAAGAACCCATGGAAAAAATGAGGGAAGGATCATATACAAAGATTCCTTCTGGAGATATAGAAGGAATTAAGTGTGGGGAGGTCACCACCACCTGAAAGGGTAAAAACTCCACCATAACAGATTCAGGAGGTTGAAACAGTGATTCCAAGAGAGAATGTAATTGAGTTGCAAGAAGAATCATTTGATTTGCATGATGATTCTTCCCATGTTTCCCCTGATTATGAAGTTGAAATTGTCTCAGAGAAACTTCCCCAAACAGTGCCAAAGCTATTAAGGAGGAAGAGGCCATTTCAAATGTTTCCATCAACTTCCCCAAGTATAAGGAGAAGAACCAGGGCCGATATCGCAACAGAAGAAACTAAACTGAAAATGGAAGAAATTGAGATTACTTCAGCATACAACAAGTCACTTCAGCATACAACAAGTCATTTTCATATTGCATATTATTATTGGCTCAAAATAATATCACATCAATAAAAATCCATTTTTAAAAACTATTTTTCCTATGATAGGTTGGTTTTAGGTTGATAATCTGTTTTTTATAGAAGTGTGTTCCATGACTCATGAGAAATTGTATGGCTACATTCAATATTAGATACAAAGATAGATTGGAAGGTCCCTATTGTCAGAAATTTCACATGTGGATTTTACCACATGTTTTTTCTTCAGTTTATCCTATATCCTTGATATATTACAATGTTATAGAGTACAATGGTCCATTCTTTTATGTTGGGACCTTTATATGTCATATGATATGAGTGATGAGATGTTGCTATTTTTTCCATGTTTAAAGTTTTCCTGATAATGCCAAACAATGATGATGATTTGTACATTCACCTACAAATAATAGCTATAGAGTACATTCACCTACAAACAAACTTGAACAACATTAGAGTATCTATAGAGTACATTCACATATTACTGATAATATGAACAACAAACTTGCAGATATGAAAACAGTAAACTGGACACATGTAATAAGTTTGAATCATCCTCAAACCCTAATCCTTCTACCTAATCAAATGGATAACAATGCCAGAGTTAATACATCCCAATTGGAGAATGGTTGTGGCATGTATGCATGTACACTCCTTAAACTCTGCACCCTCACTCAACTCCTCATGCATGCACACTAACTACCTAGCCTCTAGGGATTGGAGCCCTTATCTAAGTAGTAAGAATAGATCATACATTTGTGTAACTGAACATAACTGAAATTTGGACTGATATAAAACTTAACTGAATTGGCAATTACTAAATCTGGAATAACAGTGAACTAGATGTGGAACAATAATGAGAGTAGATTTAGTAAGGTTGGTTTGGGACCTAGGTTCTTATGTGTTTGGTTATAATTGGGTTGAAATAGTAATATATGGTGGGTTAGGAAAATGATGGAGTGGACTGTGGTAAATTTTGGTTAATTGATTTTCATGGTAAAAAATGGCCATATGGACAACTATCTTTCATTATTTTTATGTTATTAGCATACTACATAGTAAAAAATACAGTGTACAATATGATATAGGATATAGCAATGGGTTGAGCCTTGAGGAAATGTTTGTATGAAATTATAATACAAACAACTTAGAATACTGTATGAGGATGCATATGAAGTGTTTGTAGAAATGTATGCATTAGATTTTTCATTCTTGCTTACCGTTCGACACAAAATCACTCTAGGCATGCCACATATATCTAAAACTATATATAACTATGTTTATCTTGATGCGCGACATGGTCTTGATACTGTAATATCCACAAAAGTAAAAACATTCATTTGAATGGAATTTGTTCTGTTAAAACAGATTTAGGAATGTGAAATTGTAGCTTTGTGGGAAGAATTGAATTACTTTTTCTTTGGAGTATATTATTGCTTGGAAAGCTAGTATGATCGGTGGGACCTAGGTGCTCTATCACTTGTGCATGGAAACACACAAGCATGGGGATTTGGGAAACACACTGATGAAACATCGTGTTTCAACACCAACTTGTAAGAATGATTTAAAAACACCCAAGTAATATATCCAAATTGTGGGTAAGCTCAAAAACTTAAATACAGTCTACAAAACTATTGATCTACTCCAATCACTAACCCAAACAATCACTCATCATGACATGAATCCTCTGCTATCCTGGAGGGTGGATGGACTCTATCACTGATAAGAATGACACTTGTGCGTGGAAATACACAAGCAATGAGCATTGGGAAAACAGTGTTGAAACACTGTGTTTCAACACCAGCTTGTGAGAATGATTTAAAACACCTAGGTAATTTATCCAAATAGTGGGTAAGTTCAAAAAATTAAACACATAACCAGTAACTACTGATATACTCCAATCACTAACCCAAACAATCACTCATCATGACCTAAAGCCTCTGCTATCCTGGAGGCTGGGTGGGCTCTATCACTGATAAGGATGACACAGTACACTTGTGTGTGGAAACACACAAGCAATGAGCGTTGGGAAAATGGTGTTGAAACACCGTGTTTTAGAACCAACTTATGAGAATGATTTAAAAACGCCCAGGTAATTTATCCAAACTGTGGGTAAGCTCAAAAATTTAAACACAGAACTACTGATCTACTCAAATTACTAACCCAAACAATCACTTGTCATGACCTAAAGCCTTTGCTATCCTAGAGGCTGGGTGGGCTCTATCACTGATCAATATGACACTTGTGCGTGGAAACACACAAACAATGATCATTGGGAAATCAGTGCCGAAACACCATGTTTCAACATCAGCTTGTGAGAATGATTTAAAAATTCCCAGGTAATTTATCCAAATTATGGGTAAGCTAAAAAACTTAAACACATAACTACTGATCTACTCCAATCACTAACCCAAATAATCACTCATCATGACCTGAAGCCTATGCTATCCTGGAGGTTGGGTGGTATCTATAACTGATCAAGATAATCCTTACTAGCATATGCACTTAATGAATTCCCAAAACAACTCTGCTACTAGCAGAGTAGAGAACCATGAGCCCATAAATGACAAGATATTAATATTATCCCTGCACAGTCGTGACAAATTTAAAAAATTGCAGAGAGGGCTCAGAAGATAATTATGACTTACCCGATATTAAGGTGTTGCAGGGGCCAAGATGGAAACCATAAATGTTGACATAGATCGACCGAGAAGATGGAAAGAAATCGACGTTTTCTCCTCCTGTAATTTGCAAATTTTGACAATAGAATTTTGAGTTGGAACTTGGACTCTGAAGATTTCAAGCTATACGTGGTTGAATATTTCAAGGAGAACCACTTAGATCTATTAATATTGTGAATCACCATCAAGTTGGGGAAAAATATTCTGAAATCCATGATCCAGGTGGATATCGGTGGCCACCCACCTATTCCACGGGCTCGAAAAACTATTTTCCATCTTGGAAGTTTTTTGGCAGTTTTTCGGGTTCCAAACTTCCGAGGCCGTTTTGAGGCCTTAAACGACGTTTTTTGGGGATTTGGGGCCTAGGTGGTTGCCAAAGGGACTAACCTGGGCCAGTCGAAAGTTGTTCTTCTCAGTTAGACCTTTCCAATGGTGTATCGAGTGCCCCAAACAGAGATCGTATGCAAAATTTATGCCCCCAGGAAGTTTACGTATCAACTACCCCCATCAAGGCCTGCAAACCTTTTGGATTTTCATCTTCCGGGGTTAGGGTTTTGGATTTTAATTATGTTAAAAATGCCTTTGGAGCCTCATTGTAAAAATCATCTTCTTGTGAATGCGAGTAGCCGTCACATCTCTTCTCAGAGATAAGCTTCCACCATTCTAGCGAGTCTTTCCCTCTATATTTTTACAGTTCTGTACATTTCATAGTTTAATAGAAATTGTGTATTGTATCTCTGTGTTTATGGTTGCATCTATGATACATTTCTATTATATAATTGTATATCCGAGATATCTGTGTACATTTATTTATTATATCTCCGCTCTCATTTCGTGCTGAAAATAATCTGGATTAGCCCACGACCGAATTCATGTAAAAATTCCAAATCAGGGGCATCCTCTGTAAAAACACAAAATTGGTGGGCGAAAAAACCATAAGGCCAATGAACATTCCCAAATCAAGGAGAACCATGGTCCTTGGCCCTGTGAAAAATATAAAACTATGGGCGAAAACCTCGAAAGATCAATGGCTACTCCTAGGAATCGGACGAAAGGGAGGATGACCGTCATTTTTCCAAGGCGAAAAT
>JASDQU010686839.1:80965-95670 GCA_032191745.1 Picea mariana | reverse complement strand
CGCCTTTCCATCCTTCTTTCTTTGTTCTTTCAAGACATCTTTCTCAGCTTGTGTGAGGGCGTTATATGTTGCCTGATCTACTAGTTCCACATAACCATTTTCAACTAGCTTCCATACATCTTGACCTCAGAACAAAGCCTTCATGGTCAAATACCACATCTCATAATTCTTGCCTGCAAATGTGGGAGGTTGCAGATTTGAGTTAGAAGCCATATTTCACTTTCAACAGAGTTTCTTCTCTAACAGACTCGTTTTGGTAGAACCTGCTCTGATACCAATTTGAAGGGTAAATAGGGGGAATGCATGCAGACTACTCTACACAACACAATTTAAAATACTGTGCACCAAACAAGCTACGTGACAGAGTTCTCAAGACCACTACGCAGTTCACAGACTACTTGGATTGTTGCGTGATGTGCAACACACACTAAATAAAATGATGTACGAATGTATAATAAAACAATGCTATGCTTTAGCACGCAGGCTCAGAAATAACACTGAAACTTGTCAAAAAACAAAATACTTGATATTAATGAACTTCGGCGCAATGCACTCGGATTACCAAAATACAATGACAAAAATGAGCTTCAGCTCTGATACTTCTTCTATCAACTCTTTAGCTACTGGTTCTTTCTCTCTCTGTGTTTATCTATACCTCTATTCATATTCTAACTAAGAAACTCGGACTTATATAAACTTCCTTCAGAAGCTAAGAACGACTCAACATTAAACACTACCATAACTACGACTGATTCTTCAACAATTTAATTTAATTCGAGAAGATAGAATTCATCTCCATTTATAGCTCTCCTTTTTGTCGACTGACTTTTGAGTAGACGTGTGAATTTTCACCTACAAACTGTTAGACTATCTGACTAACATTTCGGCTACTAACAGATTTTGACTGACAAACAAATCGGTGAAGACGTGAAGATCTCACCGACTTGTAATTACAATTTCCAACAGTTTTGTTACAGAGTGGAGAGATGTGAATGTGGAATGCCATATGCAGTTTCATTTTATGACCACGTTTCATTTTCTGGGCCATATAGAGCCATGGATTTCATATGGACATTTTTCGGTTGGCTAATTTAACTCTGCTCTTTCTTCATAATAATGTTCTCTCTGGAACAATCTCTGTGAGTTTTGGAAGATACAGTGATCTGACAACAATTTCACTGGAAACCTTCCTCCACAGATTTTTCACGGGGGAAAGATGGAGGTCTTAGAAGTTAACATAAATAAATTTTTTGGTCCAATACCGTCGAGTCTCAACAATTACCAAAAATTGACGAGAGTAAGTCTGGAGGAAAACCAACTAGAAGGAAGTATAACGGAGGCCTTTGGGGAATATCCTGCCCTGCACTATTTGGGTTTAAGCTCCAATCAACTCTATGGTGAAATTTCACCGATTTTTGGTAAGTACAGAAACCTTACTCATTTGGTTATTTCTAGCAATTATTTAACCAGATTTATTTCGCGGGAGATTGCCGGGCTTAAGAAACTCGACATTATTAATCATTCTAGAAATCATTTGAGATGTGGTATTCCACCTGAGATTGGTAATCTAACGAATCTCAACATTCTATATTTGAGTGGTAACGAGCTCACAGGGACCATTCCAGTGCATCTTGCAAAGCTAAGAGCATTGCAGAGATTCTGTTTGGCTGGAAACAATCTATATGGCCAAATACCATCGGAGATCGGTAATTTGTCTCAGTTGATCGAGTTAAGGCTAGACAGAAATCAGTTGAATGGTAGCATGCCATTAAATCTTGGGAACCTTCACATCCTAGATATTATATTGGATATTAGTCAGAACTTTCTCTCGGGTAAGATTCCTTCATCACTAGGAAAGTTGCAGTTTCTGACTGCCATGAATTTGTCTCACAACAATTTGACCGGTCAGATTATGACGAGTTTTTTAGAACTTGTGAGTCTTTATTTTATGGCCATCTGTGTTCCATATAGTAGGGTGGTAGGGCATTTCAATTTGGGTTTTATGAATATAGCATGCAATCTCAATTCAATTTGTGGCCCTGGTGTTAATTATCAGTCGAAACTTTTCAACGTTCACCAATCACGAGTTTGCGGTTGTGCTAGTTCTTAGTTTTAGCAGGTAATATTGTAAATGGTTTTCTCTTTTTGCATTATTCTGACACACAAATCAAATATTTTAACTATTTTTCTCCACATGTCATAAGATTACAACCTTTTTTTTCAATCAATGAGAAATTTGGAGATCGCAAGAGTACATGTTTGGTTTAAAATTTAGGAAACACCTATATAACATATTTTGAGTTGGATTAATGCTAGATTTGATGTTAGTATTAGTTGGAAACATTAAATGTTTTTCTTATAGTTATTCTAAGTTTTCTTACACATGTTGTTTTCTCTTGAGGCACTATATGGCATGCATGCAAGGATCCCTTGTGAAAGTTTTGCATTGAGTTACAATGTAGTATTTAGTCTATGACAACACTAACAACCCATATATTTTTTTTCAGAGTCCTTAGCTTGCGTGAAGGAAGAAGTTGGGGTTGGTGTGTTGCCTTCTTCATGTATGACTCATCCTTGGGGCAACCTCTCATTCTCTTATCATGTTACTGAGATGGTCTAAATTTGTGACCTACGCATTTTTAAAACGTATGTTTCTTCAGATTGTACAAAAACCCAAAATTCTCTGCACCACAGAAGAAACCTAAAATATTTGTATACCACAATTTTTTTATTAGTTAATTTTTCAATGCGACAAACAAATTCTCAATGTTTACTAAAGTGTATCAAGGTTTGGCCTATTCTCTTAAGGCCAAACAGAGGTCTGATATCTTCTCAATTTATTATATAAAGGCTTCAAGAGCTTAAAGTAAAACATTCTTATGCAGAAATCAAACCTTTTCATTTTCCAGACATTCTGTGAAGATTCTAACTATTCAATCTTCACCACTAATACATAAAATAGACTCTAATTACTCAATCAACATTTTGTTCTTATTCAAAACCACAACATTCACTCACATCAACCTTTTTAAAACACAGACAGTCAATAAGTGAGATTACGACCAAAATAAAATTCAGCTATAACATCCTCAAAATTACACATAAATTTTCAAGCTATCTTTAACATAAAACTAAATTCACATTGTTTTGAAAGGTGTTCTACAATATCTCTTGACTTAGCATATGTAAGGATTAGGAAAGGATATATACTTATCTAAAATCTAGAATGTGTTGGTAACTGTTGAAGGGTGTGCCACTTTCCACCCAACCATAGGCACAACTACCCCTAGTGTTTTCAAAGCTAGCCAGCCCCTAGCCAGAGTATGATGCCATGAGAGAATTTTCTTCTTTTACTCAGCAATCAATAGGGACGAAGGTTACTCTCCTTATCCCACAGGAACCCGGAAACCCAATCTTCAACTCACGAAGCAAGGCGACCTGATGTGATTTCTCACTTAGTCACTAAACTTTCTACAACCCCATTTATCAACTTCATTTGAAGATATTTTTGAGTATTTCCTACACCTAGAAAACTTATTTCTTCACTTCCCTCTATTTGCTACGAACCAAAAGAGTTTCTCCCTCTTCTCCACACAGATTTTGGTCCCCAAACTCAGCTATGTGTGTCCCCTTCTCTCTGTCCACAATTTTCCTCTTTTTCTCGCCTTCTACAACAAGATTTTGTGGGTCAAAACCCCCAATTCGTGGGTCAAATTAGAAACTTCAAGATGGGTACTTTGCTCATTCTCTCATTGATTTTTGAGGAGGACCACCCAACCACCATCTTGACTGGTAAATAATTTTTTATATTTCATTTATTGTATATCTTGATTTGACTTTTATATAGTAGGTTTATAGATTTTAATTAATAACTATTGCTTTAGGTAAAAGYACTGAAGACCAAGTGCTCTMTTTTCTTCTTGCTTAGGATCTGGGTTTTGTGAATAACATTTTCACAATAAACATGTTATATYGTTTGTAATTAAGATGGGGAAATTGTTAAAAGCACTAGTTCATAGAATTATTTTTTGTTCATGCAGAACCCATTTGTACATTACTTTAAATTGMTTTGAAAAACTACAACACCATAATGCAATGATTGTCATAATCATTCATTTTAAATTATTTTAATGCATCTCTTCAATATTGATTTATCACCTTGATAATGGTAAAAATGAAAGTGACATAGACTAGCATCATATACAATGTGTAAAAAAGATAGAGACCCAATAAGCCATTTATTTGTACATTGTCCATATGCAAAAGAGGTATCAAATGAAGCAAAAAATTAGATATTTTTGGAATCTAAATTCACAACTGCAAAATTAAAATTGGCACTTTTGGAATCAAATTCACATTTTTAAAAACAAAATTGGCACATTCAGAATTAAAATTCACAATTTCAAAATTGAAATTGACACTTTTGGGGTTCAAAATTATTTGAAATTCACACTTTGAAAACCAATAATGCCACTTTCAGAATCCAATTTTTCACTTTAAAAGGGTTAATATTGATACTTTTAGAATCGAAATTTAAAGTTTCTTAGTTTAGATTTTTCCTTATTATTTCAAATTTAATGAAATTGTGGTTAGATGATAATGATGTTCAAGTGACATCCATCCCTTCATGATAAAGATGTTTAAGCGACATCCATCCCTTCCAAGAGGTTCGAGTGACATCCATTCCTTCCAACACTATTACTTTGGTAAATTTGGATGATCGTGAACAAAGCAATATTTTAATATATCGCTATTACCCCCTCATAAGTGCTACATATGATCAAATACAATAATGATGACCTACCAAGGGCTAAGGTCAAGAAAAACAAATGAAGATTACATATGTCTCCAAATATGACTCCTAGCCTTGGAGGTTTTTTATGGAGCCTCAAAGAAAACCTAGGTTCATGTGGAGTAGGTAGATGCTTATACTTTTCCAAATCTCACTCGATTTCCTTTATACTTTTCCAAATCTCACTAGATTTCCTTTTTTCTTATGAATTGGGTATTGAAATAAACAATTGATTATAACTTAGAGTTTCTTACTCTAATATCTAGTAAGGGAAATAAACAATTGATTATAACTTAGAGTTTCTTACTCTCATCTATAGTAAGAGGAAGCAATGTGGAATAAATCTAGGTTTTTGGAGACTTTAAACTAATGATGGAATGGATAAATGAGAGTGTTATAAACCAAAATTTATTTTGAAATATGTTATTCACATAATATTTAAGCTTAAGGTCATTTTCACAAAGTTATGTTTTTCATGTATTTATGGAGAACATCTATATAGTTAATAACTTAGAAAAATGGGTTGTAGATTTATACGAAAGTTTGTTGGTATTGACAAAAATATCAAGAAGAGGTATTTTATGGCTTTGTCTAACTATTTTACGAAATGGTTTTTTTCGTCTGAATCCAGCAACATAAATATGCACGAAATCATTATTTTTTGTTGTTTAAAATCCATTTATGAATGTAGAAATAGATTCAACATGCTGAAAAACACAAATGTCCTAAAAAAATTGCTCTAGAAAAATCATGAATATGTATTTGTATTTGTTCTCCTCATGAATTTGTATTTGTATTTGTTTGTATAATGTTTCAATGATATCTTTAAGCCATGATATTGATGGGTAAATGTTTAATGTATTATTAGACTCTTTATCCTTATTAGGAAAAAGAGTTTTTTGAATGCTTTAATCACAATAAGAGGAAGAGCTCTTTGGATGTTTTAATCACAATCATCATGGCTAAATGATGATACATTTCCACATGAATAAATGTGTATTTGTTTGTATATTGTTTCAATGTGGTTAATTGTATCATTAGACTTCTACATGAATGAATGTGTATTTGTTTGTATAGTGTTTTAATATTGTCTTTAAACCATGATATTATGGGTAAATGCTTAAGATATTATTATATTCTTTGTATTTATTAGGAAGAAAAGATTTTTGGATGTTTTAATCACAATCATCAATGATTAAATATATTATTACATTTCCACTTGTAATAAAAGAAAATAACAATATTTTTTGCAAGGAATATTTATTGATATAGTTTTGATCCAAGTTTAAGTAGTTAATCATTCAAATGCACTTTTTAATTAAGCTGGAATCTGTCATACCATCTCTGATACTGATCTAACTAAATCTCTTGTTGATTATTGAAAACTTATATACAGCAATTTAATTTTGAAAATTTAATTATTTTCGTTATACAAATTATAATTCTACAAATAAAAAATCTACAACATTTATTCAAGGGAGATAAATGGCAGTGGTATGGCTGATGTATTTCTCACATCACATAACGAACGGAGATATAAGAAAACTTTGAAACAATACACAAACAAATACTAGATGCTGAGAACCAGATGCTGACATCACAAAACAACCAAGATCACCAAAGGAAACCTGAGAACATTTCTTCAATCGGTTATTAGCTTGAACGCCTCCCATGAACTTCTACAGCCATGGTTGCCCGCTAAAGCTGGTTGCAATTTGAAGGATCTGAGTTCCAAAGTTGTCGACGCTAGCAAAAAATTATTATTTGATGCATTTTTTCCTGTGTGATGATAGAAGTTAGATTTCTGGATTGCCACTGAAAAATGCAAGTGCCCCTACCAGTGGTGCATTGTAGTAGGTGCAGGGTTCGGATTGATTAGAGTCTACAGGATCGTCTTTATATTGGTCGTTTTCATCTGGCCCTCCAACGATTGCGCCCACCAGAAGATTTGGGTTGGGTTTCTTTTCAGCAAACAATTTGGAGCCACTGTGACATGCTATGTGACTGGGAAACTTTGTAATTGAGTCTAAAGATGCGCCTCTGTGATGAATGCGTTGAGGAAAGCGAGGACCATATCCCACCATATACGAAAGATTGAGAGGATTATCTCCCAGTATGTAGTCCACCTGCATACACAATATCATAATATCATTATTGATTTTTTTTAATATTTTGGATCATGGAATTTCTTTGTCTTTTTTTTATTGACTGGCTGAATAGGCAACTGGGCCGGTGCTATAAGTATGGAGAGATTTGAACTCTGAACTTCATGGAATATAACATTTCATATCACAGAACTTATCAATTAAATACTTCTCAGTCGCTCACATCAAAGGATAAATAACAGTCAAATGATTATCATGGACAATACCTGTCGCTTGGCAGCTTGTCTGAGGCGAGCAGGACTGATTGGTACTGTTCCACATGTAACAACTTGAGAAGAACTGCTCAAATAATTAGCGTAGGCTAAAAGTAGAAATGAGAAGGCTGTAACACGCTGCATGTTGCCTCCTCCTTGTCCATGGATAAGTCCAGCTGTTACAGTACTCATTCATGATTAATTTTTTCATTAAAATGGAGCAGACATGTTACAGTATCCATTCATGATTAATTTTTTCATTAAAATGGAACAGATTAGTAATGAATGTTATAATAATTTATATTTATAATAATAATAATTTATGTTTAAGATTATTGCTAAACTAAATTTCAAAATGATATATGAGATTTTTTATAAAAATAATTAACCTGGCGTGTGTACTTTCAGCGAAGAAGGTGATTCTGGCATGATAATACAGACGAATTCGTCAGCATAGCTCTTGTAATTGTGCAGAACCGATACATTCTCCATCAAGTATGCCTATATAAAACAATTTCATTTTTCCAATTATTCAGGGGAAGAGAATTACAAAGGATACTTATATAAGCACTATGTATAGATAGGTGATGTTTTGGTGATAAATTTGATGAATAAAATTGTGTGTGGAGTTTTTTTAAGATAAAATTGTGTGTGGAGTTTTGAAACAGTGTTGATCCAAAAAAACTCTTTAACATTATGACTGTGAAAATCTCTTTAACATTATGACTGAAAATCTGCATACTCAAATTTGATGATGAATTGACAAATAGTATTTACCTTGGCTAGGAAAACATTCAGTCCAGCACGCTTGTTATCCCATCCAAATTCGAAGGTGGTTTCGTTAGCTCCTAATGGTATGGCATTTCGTATTACGTAATTGCTATATGCTCTCTTTCCTGTTGCCCTGTGCAACCATGCGGCACCCCATAGCAATTCATCCTGTAAACCAGGAGCTTAAAAATATTAAATTGCAAGTTTAAATCAGAAGACATTTGATCATTGAGCACAAAGAAATTTTTATCTCAAACAATTTTTTTTTATTTGTAAGAATTAGAACATTTTTTATTATTGAAATGAAATAAGGAACAAACAATAATTAATAGTGTTAACACTGAAGTGTTGACTCAGTTGGTTAATGAACAGTCATTAAAGCTTTGCTTCAATTTTCAAAGACATAAATTCAATATTCACAACTTTAAAATATTTTGAAAACAGTTATATTTTAATTTTTTAATTAGATAATATAAAAATGCAAATGATAAAGAGTTATATTTTTTTTCAGTTAAATGTTTAGCCTAATTATTAAGAATTTGTGTTTTGTACTATCAAATCCAGAAGACAAGAGTATCAATCTCTCTAAACTATTACCTCATATCCAGAAGATAAGAGTATCAATCTCAGTAAACTATTACCTCAAAATCACAGCAGACAAGATTATTACCTCATATCCATTGTAATTACAGTAGAAAGGACACACTCCTGCTCTCACTATGGGGTTATCACTATATGCTCCCCTGTATTTGTCTGCAAATTCGAACACCTGTTGCACACATTATAAGAAGAGAAGTTACTGTGAAGATGTAGCTAAAAACCAGAATGGCAGAACAACAGATACTCTCAGGTTTGAAAATTGATCTTACCTGAATTGCTCTTTGGAGAAGCAGCTTGGAATACTGGACGTCTGATTTTTTAAACACAATGGACGCAGCAGCCAATGCTGCAGCTGTTTCAGCAGCAACTTCTGAGCCAGGATTATCTTTGTTAATCTTGTAAACTGTTCTGGGCGTGCTCATGTCTTCTGGTCTCTGCCAGCAATGGTGATCTGCACTTGGATCACCGACCTGTAATATACCATATTACGTAAGTGAGAGAAAAACAATGTCAAAGTCATCATGCTACAACAGACTTCTGTATATGAAATGTGTGGAGTTTTTGAACGTCAAGTCACACAGAATAAACCAGCATACACCATAATTCTTTGAAACCTGAAACTCTGCAAAGATGTAAACATGAAAAATCTGAAACTATTCAAAGATGTAAATATGAAAAACCTGCACGAATATAGTGTCCGGATAAGCTGTTGCTTTGAGCAAATAGTCTGTAGCCCAGCGAATTGCAGTCTTGGTGTTTTCCAGTTCATCATCATCCATGTTCCTGCCGAATTCTTGCACGCTCCATGATAACATCGTGGTTGTAAAAGCCATTGGGAAACCGAATTTAACGTTGTCTCCTGCATCATAGTACCCTCCGACTAAGTCCACCTGCATCAAGTACACAGATTTTTACACTAACATTCAAGGTGGTTTGAATGTATTGCTTCAGGATTTTCTACCTTCGATTTTCCATATTTCTTGCTCCCCATCTTGCGTTCGTCCTTAGTAATGAGTAAATCATTCTTGATAATGAAGTTCAGTGTGGTCGAAAAGATCTAACATGGAAAATATAAAACTCTAAACAATTCTTATGGTAAATGGAAATCTCAAAGCAAGATGTCATTACAGTTAGGCGGGGGAGTTTCATAAATTATGAATTTTTTTAATTAATTTAAAGGTTTAAGTTATTTTGGGTGATTGCCTGAAATGATCAAAAACTTAGAACATTTAGGTTAAGCTGTTAGTTTTAGATCATATATTTATTTTGAATTTTTTTTTAGTAATTGTTTAAACATTAGATTTTTTAAACTTAGATGTGGTAAAAATCATTATTTTTTGTTGTTTAAATTGTATTTTTGAATGCATAAATAAATTTAAAATCATAAAAAAAATTCATGAAACTAGAATTATACAAACTTAATTACTAAAGTTCCAACAATTTTTAACTCCATAAAATTGATGAGAAAATAAGCCCGTCAAAAATCCAAAAAATCTAACATTTAAACTATACTTCTTTTAACCCCTACCAATATCCAGGAATTAAGATGAATCTATGTTATTCTGCACATTGTAAAAAAATATATATATAATAAATACTAATAACAAATCCTTACATTTGCATCTGAGCCGTCTGCTAAACCTGAGTCTTTTCTCCAATTCATGCGTTGATTTGCAGGCAGTTTTCCTGACCTCTGGCCTTCATAGAACAGAATACTTTTGGACAAAGCATCCTTATAGTCATGTCTGGCTTCCATTGCTCCTGGTAAGAGCAAGGATGAAGCCAACATTATTAATAGGCATTGTAATAGCCCTGTATCCATAAGTTCTTATTTCTCACTGAATCTGTGCTGCAGTCACGGAGAATGCACAACAAAGTCGGTGAATCTGTGCTGCAGTAAAGTAGAATGCAACACAAAGTCGGTGAGAGTTCATATTCCGAGAGCTGATGTATATACTACTCGTATTCGGTTATTGGATCTATTCTGAGAGCTGATGTATATACACCTCTCATATTTGGTTATTGGATCCTTTGAAGGTGCACATGAAGTTTGAAAATCATAGAATTTTCATACAAAACCAGCCATCCAAACGATACCTCCCGATCTAAATGCACGCATTAAATATTTCTTCCAAATGCACAAAATCCAGACATAGTATGTAAAAACTAACATCCGAATCATAACTACCTATCTAAATGCACGCATTAAATTTTTCGTTTCAAAACGCAGAAAATCCGGTGGTCTCAGTTGTAGTTTACGCTCTTGTTATTCTTAGTCCTGGCAGGTAATATGGTAAACAGTTTTCACTTTTTGCATTATTCTGACACAGAAATCAAAGCTTTTAACTATTTTTCTCCACATGTCATAAGCTTACAACATACTTTTTCAACCAATGAAAAATTAGGAGATCCCAAGAGTAAATGTTTGGTTTAAAATTTAGGAAACACCTATATAACATTTTTTGAACTGTATTAATGCTAGCTTTGATGTTAGTATTAGTTCACAACATTAATTAAATGTTTGTTTTATAGTTATTTTAAGTTTTTTTATACATATGTTGTTTTCTCTCGAGGCACTATATGACATGCATGCAAGGATCTCTTGTGAAAATTCTGCATTGAGTCACCAAGTAGTATTTAGTCTATGACAACACTAACAACCCATATCTTGGAAGTTTCTTAATTTATTTAGCAGTATCAAGTCATTTAAAACATAGCAGTAATAATGCTAGCTTTGATGTTAGTATTAGTTCACAACATTAAATGTTTGTTTTATAGTTATTTTAAGTTTTTTTTATACATATGTTGTTTTCTCTCGAGGCACTATATGACATGCATGCAAGGATCTCTTGTGAAAATTCTGCATTGAGTCACCAAGTAGTATTTAGTCTATGACAACACTAACAACCCATATCTTGGAAGTTTCTTAATTTATTTAGCAGTATCAAGTCATTTAAAATATAGGAGTAATAATTCTCTTGAATGGATGACTAGACAACCATAACCAATAATGTAACTCAGGATCATAGCATGGAAATAAAATTTAAAAGTTTTTATCAAAAGTTACTACAACAAGAGATTCTTATTTAAATCTCATCATTTTCTCATACTATTAAGAACCTTATTGTGTTATCATTTTTTATCAAAGATGGATTTCTTGAAATAGTGATTACTAAAAATGGTGAACATTGAATTGGTAAGTACACACTATTGAGCTCACACTAAAATTCATAATTAATGTTTCCATTACTTCTAAGCAATAAATTAAAGAATGACAAATTTGAATTCTTACAATATTACTAGATGACTAATATAGTTTTTTCATTTTAAACTTTTGTATTCTTATTGGTAGATCATTTTTATACTAGGTCATGATTATTGAACTTATTTTTATTGAAACTATAGTATGTTTGTACTAGCCATGGTTTCTGAACTTATGTATATTCAAACCATACTATTTTTGTATTATGCAAACTCCCACCATTTAAGATAGGTAGAGAGGCATAAATGATATGCACTTTGTCTTTCACATTGATTACTCTGAGTGGAAGGTAAATTTATCCCTACAAAATTCAAATCTTTTTAATATTCAATAATGAAATAAGAAGATTAATCTAGTCTCTAGAATAGTTGTTTGATTAGATACATTTTTTTATTATCTTTAAATAGGATAAAAAATTACATGCAAACATACAAGATGCATAACTGATATGCAGTTTTTCTTCCACATTGGTTATTATTAGTGGAAAGAAAATCTAACCCTATAAAACGCAAAGTTTTTTTATATATTCAAAAGTGGAATAAGAAGATTAATTCAGAAGATTAGTTTGGTCTTTTTATCTTTAAATAGGCTAACAAATTACATTAGAACATAGGATATGCAAAAGAAAGAGAAGGATCCTCCAAAAACAAGACTTTTTTGGATTTGAATTGAGTTCCAACAATTACTTTCAAAATATAAAACACTATATTTGAGTAATAAGGGAATAGAAAAAGAAATAAAGTTGTCGTTTTGAACCTTGAATATTACATTAGATATTTTAATCATGTTAAAAACTCATAGCTAGATGATGAGGAAGCTCATAGTTTTACTTTCATTTCATTTATAAATATCTTTTACTACTAAATAGCTCATAATTTCAATTTTGTTTTATTTGTAAATATGGATGGACACTCTTGAACAATTGGTATTGGTAGGTTGAGTCTCCTTTCTATTTGTAAATATGGATCAAATTTGAAGGATTTATAGCTAGAGGGAATATTTCACCTATCATATTTTTGTATATATACATATGTTTAATGTGTGGAATAATTACTATTGAGGTTCTTTGTACACGTTAGTGTTTTTTTCTCCAAATTGTGGATGCACATTTTTTGTATTCGATAATATTATATCATAGTCATATTGCGTCTTTGAAATATTTCATTTAATGTATATCTTGATTTGTTTTTTATATAGTAGATTTAACGATTTTAATTAATAACTATTGCTTTAGGTAAAACTACTGAAGATCAAGTGCTTTATTTTCTTCTTGCTTTGGATGTGGGTTTTGTGATTATCAAACCCTTTTATACATTACTTTAAATTGATTTGAAAAACTACAACACCATAATGAATGATTGTCATAATCATTCATTTTAAATTATTTTATTGCATCTCTTCAATATAGATATATTACCTTGATAATGGTAAAAAGGAAAGTGACATAGACTAGCATCATATACAATGTGTAAAAAGATAGAGACCCAATAAGCCATTTATTTGTACATTGTCCATATGTAAAAGAGGTATCAAATGAAGCAAAAAAATAGATATTTTTGGAATCTAAATTCACAAGTGAAGAATTAAAATTATTTGAAATTCACACTTTTGAAAACCAATAATGTCACTTTCAGAATCCAATTTTGAACTTACTCTCATCTCTAGTAAGAGGAAAGAATGTGGAAGAAATCTAGGTTTTTGGAGACTTTAAACTAATGATGGAATGGATAAATGAGAGTGTTATAAACCAAAATTTATTTTGAAAGATGTTATCCACATAATATCTAAGTTTAAGCTCATTTTCACAAAATTCTCTTTCTCTTGTATTTCGAGAACATCTATGTAGTTAATAACCTAGATTCAATATAAAACACCTCAGACGTTCTAATTATATAGAAATAATCACTCAAATATGAAGATCTAACAAAATGTCCTAAAAAAATTACTAGAGAAAAGTCATGAATGTGTATTTGTATTGGTTGTCCTCATGATGCGTATTTGTATTTGTTTGTATAGTGTTTCAATGATGTCTTTAAGCCATGATGTTAATGGGTAAATGTTTAGTGTATTATTAGACTCTTTGTCCTTATTAGGAAGAAGAGATTTTTGGATGTTTTAATCAGAATTAAGAGTAGCTAAATGTATCATTACATTTCCACATGAATAAATGTGTATTTGTTTGTATATTGTTTCAATGTGGTTGATTGTATCATTAGATTTCTACATGAATGTGTATGTGTTTGTATAGTGTTTTAATGTTGTCTTTTAAACCATGATGTTGATGGGTAAATGCATAGGATATTATTATATTCTTTGTACTAATTCGTGTATTTGTTTGTATAGTGTTTTAATGTTGTCTTTAACCATGATGTTGATGGGTAAATGCATAGGATATTATTATATTCTTTGTACTTATTAGGAAGAAGAGCTTTTTCGATGTTTTAATCACAATCATCAGTGGTTAAATGTATCATTACATTTCCACTTGTAATAAAAAAAAGTACAATATTTTTTTGCAAGGAATATTTATTAATGTAGTTTGAATATTTATTGATATAGTTTTGATCTAAAGTTAATGAGTTAATCATTCAAATGTACTTTTTAAGCTTCAATTTGTCATTTTCTACCCTTTTAAATTAATGGCGTCCGTTTTCTTATATCAACCACTTTTTACATAAAAGTGGTTGTTGCTATGGACACAACCATAAACATATTTATGCATTTTAAATGTAATAATTAAATATTCTTTTTTTTTTTTTAAATAAAAAAGGGGGAGATCCTGCTATCATATATTATCAAAAATCTGTAACAGAGTTTACATGGTCAACAGTCTAAAACGTCCAAAATGCTGCCGGAGACCGGAAACCAGCATAGAGACAAGGCAAAACACCTATTATCCATTGGCACCTGTTCTGCCCGAA
>JASDQU010686839.1:58982-77081 GCA_032191745.1 Picea mariana | reverse complement strand
TGACGGGCGACATTGACCGTCTGTTAACTGGGAGAGTGGAACCGGTCCAGGGTTGTCTAATAACCCAAGCCATTTGGGATGAACCACCTTGACGGGTTTAGCAGCTCCGTTAGCCGATCTAAGGTCCTAAGAAAACAAAAAAGAAAACTACTCTAAATTAACTAATCTAACTAAAAACAACTATTAAACTAAAACAAATCTAACTATTCTATATATACAATCTACTATATAATACTATACTAACTCTAAGAAATTAAATATCTAACTACTAACAGAAATAAATCTTATTCACAAAATATACAATATTAACAATTTACAGATTTGAATGAAAACCTGAAAAACTCATTTGCATTCTATCCTAAGACAGTGAGAGCTATTGTTTTTTGATTTTATAATTTTATGAAAAGAAATAAAACAAAAACTAACTAAAATAAACAACTAAAATACTAACTCTAACTGCAAATCTAAACTACACATATATCTAACTAAACTACTTAATTATACTAACAAATTAACCAACAAATAAATAACAAACTGACCTGGAGAACCACTCCAGATTTGTCCTGCATGTAATGATTGTCTTAGTTGATCGGAGGGAGGAAACCCGCACCGAATTATCCAGGAGCTTCTCGTAAACAAAAGCTGCAGTGCTCTTCAAATATGATTACAGGACAAACAAGACATAAAAATTACAACAACCAAATGATTTATAAATCTTCATAGTTAGATAAATCCATATGCAAAGATCTATACAAAATGATTCAATTAATGAAGAAGAGAAATCTGTGATTCATTAACTGAAACCAAGTAATTGCTGTACTTTTGAATAATGAAAGAGATCAGATATGGATAGCACATTAATCAAATCATATCATCTTGCAATAGATTATGATAGCTAAAGTAGTCTATAATCAATTGCAAATTGATATGCATAAAACATGAAACAAAAGATTGATATATTGAAAGCGAAAGTTGTAGCAATAACATCAACTCTTGTCTCAGTTTGTATTAGAAATCCATAGCCTGGTTCTCCCACAAGTGAGGATGATCCTTATTACAAAAAATAATAAGTATTTAAAGACCTTCCACAGGGTAAAACATCCCTGTGGAAGTTATCAAAACTGTTTACAGAAATCTGGGAAAATATCCCAAGTTTGACTAAACTAACAACCTAAAATAAAAATTATATCACACAAATATCTCCTAGACTGCCACAGCATGCCCAATGCAATTTGAATGTACGTGAAAGAGGTAAAAAAAAAGACAAGTTAGGAAGATATTTTCCTAAGAAAATTGATAAAAAATCTAATTCTAAAGACTAGCTACAGAATCTTGCGATTCTATAGCTGGTCTAAATCCAACACAGAATCATATTAAAAATCAATTCAAATCTTAGAAAATACATTCAAACTATTAAAAGATATTTGATTGCTAAAAGACTCATTCAAATTGACACTTGTATGCAAATTGAACAAACTAAATCAAATGATGACAGAGATAGATACACTCTGTTTTGACCAATTCGAGTAAACAACATCGTATTGAATAACCGACAGTAGTGAAATCGATTCATGGACGAATTGAAATCAATACAAAAATTGCTTCATCTACCCACAGATCACTTCAAATCCAAACCGAACCAACCGGATCATTTTCAAAATTGATCGCACCACATTTAAAATAAACAAACAATCCACTCTATTGGCGAATCAAATCAAAACTGGTATGTAATTATTACAAATGAAATCATCGTGGAATTAATCGGTTGATAACAGAATCTGTAGGACTTCGTTTAGTCGTTCGTTATCACCAATTGGGGGAGAACACAATCAATTTACAGTCCACGAAATCATCACTTGAATTCATTTCAAAACGAACTATTAACCGAATTTTCTCATACAAATTCAACAGAGATAACATAAGTCGATCTGGGTTGACAAACTCGTTCTGAAAATTAAAATCAACAGAGCAGCATCAAGTCTATTTTCAATACGAATCCAACTCATAAAAGCAATCCAATCCAAACAAGAGTGAATTGAATAGTTTAAGTTTGACATAGTCGTTGTGAATCAAAACAGTTCCATGATTTGGGCACAGAGATCTTTCGCACAGGTCAGATATAATCCAAATCCAAACGAAAAGGTTGACAAAACAGAGTAGTTTTTCCAATTTAATAGGCTACATCGTATTTATCAAGCCAATTCAATTTTTATGAAATCGTTTTAACAATCAAATCACAAGAATGAAATCAGAGCCATTAATATCCAATGACAACAACATCATAGTAAATCAAAACAGAACCGTGTTCTAATTTTAGCATAGAAACCTCCTGTTTAGGTTGGATACAAACACAATCCAATCAAAAGCAAACACCATTGATTTCGTTAACTCAAACCAATAGACAAACGAATCAAACCCAACGAAAACCAATCAATTGCTAAACTGGGCATGATCAAATCGTATAACAAAATCATAACCATATTCGATTTTATAACCGTTTTGATAATCAAACCATGTCAAAGTCATTTCGAATAATAGACTTATCAAAACTCAGAAACCAATTCACTATATTAATATAAGAAATTGATAAAACGAAATTGATATCAAAATTCATACCTGGATGATGAGCAGATAACCCGGTTATGACATTTTGGAATTCACGAAGGCTGTAGCCGATTCGACATTCCTAAAAATGATGGAACCAATGGTTTTCTGCTTCCTATCATTAGCTCGAAGCTTGTCCCTTTCACTAGTCAACACTGTAACTTGGTTTTCCAATGCTTTGATTTTCGATTGAAGTAAGGGAACGTCTGTATAGTATCGTTCCAACCATACATCACACTGGTTGCATGACGACTGCCCGACAGTCGAGGGTTTGGGAGAATCACCGAGGGTTTCGTCAGGTAGCTTGATCCCTGGATAACTGGGATTGTTCCTTAGGCACGGGGGAAAATTAGAAATGAAATCATAGGGTGGCTCGGAGCACAAACCTTGAGAGTAAGGGTACTCACTAGCTAGGAAGCATTCGATGTCAGAGTTTGAGTCTTCACTGAGGACTATGGGATTCTTCTCAGCATTAGGTTTAGGTTTATTCCTAGCCAGTCTTGAGATAAGTCGAGCATTCTTTTTACCTTTGCCGTCGACAATAGGGTTTCCCTTGACCTTTTTGCTCACAGGTTTTTTAACAGCCTCTGTCTTGTCTATTCTAATGTCGAGTAGATTGATATCAGGGTTGGCCGAGGGTTTAGGAGAGCGTAGAAGGGCATGGAAAGGCACAGGTGGCCCGACCTTAGTCACACTAACCATGGGCTTGTCAATTTGGACAAGCTCTGTATCAAAAAAACCATTCTAAGAGATAAAAGCTTGCCAACTATCACCATGGAGATTCAAGTGATGAACAACGATGAGTCTGATTAGGCCATGGTGGAACAAGCTACTATCAGCCTTTTCTCTTTTAAACCTCTTAGCCATTTTATAAAGACTTCGCTGGAAATAAAAAGGCATATTCAATGGATAACCCATAAAATTCATTAACAGTCGAAGGTGATAAAGAAAAACCAGTCCATATCGACCCTCACAGGTCACGAATTGTTTAACCACCATCAAAAGATCATGCCATCTTGGTTTAAGCATGGAAATCGACATACCTCTGTCACAGGATGTAACCTTTCGTGAGACGAACAACAAAGGCCATGGCACCTCCTCCACTTTAGAGTTTTTAAACCATCGTTGGCCCGTGGACACTAACCCTATAGCAGAGCTAATGAACTCCTCATTTAGCTCAAGCTGAATGTCGCCTACTTTGGCCCTACACCCATCAAAAGTCATGGCAAACTGTTGTGCAAAAAATAGATTAAAACCCTCAAACCGTTGTACAAACGTGAGCCAACCACTATCCTCTAAGTCTTTCCGGGCGTTACCGAATAGTAGCAAGGCTTGACTACCGTTCGGCTCAATTTGCACCACTGGTTCCATAAACAGGGTTCACGGTAAGCGATGTGAATGAGCCAGGGTTTGAAATGTAACGCACACAGGAGCAGAATGCTTGAGGGATTACCGATGCTAGCAGAGGTGAAACTGTGACAAGGGGAGGCATTAATGACATCGTGTGAAGGTGGTGGAGCTATTTGCTAGCCATGCAGAATAGTCATTAGCAATGGTACAACTGTCGATGCTTTCAACTATTCAAATCACAACGCATAAGTGTTATAACTATGCCATTTCAATCAATCAAAACCTTTGGTTAGTGGATAAACCATTCGCGCAAGCAATACCAAACAAATAAATTGAAATCAATACCAATGTTTTGACTATGTGACATGCGTTGTATAGAACAATTCACACCAAGAGTTTAACCAATGTGCCAAGTGGATTGATCAAATAACATGTAAACACAATCCCCAATGTATCACAAACTCAATGAAACAAAATCACACAATCAATCCAAGAATGTCAAATGAGTACAGATCAAAAGGTCTTGCCAACTGTATAATGCTAAGTAAAATGTAAGTGCAATAGGCATATCGACAAGAATGATAACGACAATTCAATAATGATTTTAATGCGACTTTGTAAGACCAATTTTTCATGCTTACAGTCGTGAAAATGAAAATGAAGGCAAGTGTGCAAATATCGCAAAAATAAAAGTGTTGTTTATTTGAGAATTCCGACGAAAAATTAAGGTTTGCAAAACACTGGTGTAGGCAGCTTATAAGACAGTGGAAAAATGTGAATTGGCTGCCAACAGTTTGTCATCCCAAACCTAAGTCTGAGCCAACCAAGTCAGCATACACCTTGTCAATCCCGCCTAAAAAAATTGAATTCAAATAAGCGCGCACGCGCTACAAGAACGTGTGCACACTCCTTTTTTTCTTGCTCTCTCCCCCTCTCACACTCTCACACACTCTCTATCTCCCCAAATCATCCCTCTCTCTCCCCCACTATATCTTCTCTATCTCTCCTACATCTACCCCTCTCTCCTACATTTACCTCTCTGTCTACCCCCCTCTTTATTTTCCTCTCTCTCCCTCTCACACTCTCTATTTCCTTACTATGCCTTGCTCTCTCTCCCTCTCACACTCTCTATTTCCTTACTATGCCTTGCTCTCTCTCCCTTCCACACACACTTTCTACCCCCCCTATATGTCTTCCTCTCTCTCCCTCCCACACTCTAACACACTCACTCTCTACCACCCCTCTTTGTCTTTCTCTCTCTCCCACCCACACTCTTGCACAAACACTTTCTATCCCCCCTCTATGTCTTCATTTGTCTCCTTCCCACACTCTCACACACACATTTTTTATCCCCCCTATATGTCTTCCTCTCTCTCGCTCCCACACTTTAACACACTCACTCTCTATCTCCATTATTTGTCTACCTCTCTCTACCTACCATCTTTGTTTACCTCTCTCTTCCTCCCACATTCTCTAGCAGAGATCTATTACAATAATCTCCAAGACAAGATTTCTCATACTCTCTATTCCTATTTATACTAAATCTATCTATCCAAAAGAACAATCTAGGGAATATCCTTCTAGAAGTAGACGCTTCTATTAGGTATTCTTACACTTGACTTATTCCTCCTTATTGCTAGGACTTTATTACATCGAATTATATTATTCTACCTATGTGAGGGGTTAGGTAGGTTAGGTCCCTAACATTCCCTCCTCCTTGAAGAACAACCTTGTCCTCAAGGCTTAAGATGAGGAAATTGTTGTAGAATGGTGGTCGGTTCCTAGGTGGCATCTTCTGGAGTTGTATCTTTCCATTATACTAACACTTCCTTGATGTGCGCTTACGAAGATGATTCTCTCGTTGGGCCAAGACTGCTTGTGGTTGCAACCATATGGAACCTTCTTTATCCAATTCAAGGAGACTAGTTTGAGTTTGGCACTTAGTTCCAATCACCTTCTTTAAGCAGGAAACATGAAAAATAGGGTGGATCTTTGAATGACTGAGTAGAGATAACTAATAGGCCATTGATACCACATGCTTGAGAATTGTATATGATCCAGGTGGATATCAGTGGCCACCCACCTTGTTCGACTGGCTCAAAACAGTTTTCTGGCAATTTTGACAATTTACTATTTTTAGCTATTTTTAATTTCCAGGGCCATTTTGAGGGCCTAAATAAAGGATTTTTGGGACAGAACCAACTTAATGATATTCAAAGGCATTATTGAGGCCCCAAAATGAATCTCCTTGACGATACCTTTCGAACGGGCTATCACATGCCTAAAACGGAGATTGTATGCAAAAGTTACGACCCCATGAAGTTAATGTACTAACTTACCCAAACGGGGCCCACATGACTTTTGGCACTTCATCTCCTAGGGTTAGGTTTGTGGATGTCTAAGGTTTTTGGCATTCATTTTAATTGTAAAAATTCCTTCAGAACCCCATTGTAATAATCTTCTGGCGAATGCGAGTAGCCATCACATCTCTTCTCAGAGATAAGTTGCCACCATTCTAGCGAGTCTTTCACTTTGTATTTTTACAGTCTTTGTACATTTCTTTCATTAATAGAAAATGTGTATTACTATATATCTGTGTTTCTGGTTGCGTATTTGATACATTTTTGTTACATTATTGAATATCTGTGATATTTCTGTGCATTTCTTTATTATATCTGCGCTCTCATTTCGTGTCGAAAATAATCCGGATCAGTGGTATCAGAGCATGCTGCTCTTGATCGTTTTTTTCAGTGCATGTCCCTGACGAAGTGCGAGTATAGCAAGTTGGGTCTTGATATTGTCTCTCTTGAAGACAATCGCTCTCTCACACCCAAGAAACCCTCAATGGCGGAAGAAAAGAAAAATGACGGAGCAGACGATCCTATCAATCTGTTGCTTGAGAAAGCTCTCATGCGACAGAGAGATGAAATGATGGAGAATTTTTCCCACATCCTTCAATGCCTGCCGATAGCAGTAGGCGCATCTTCATCAAGTGGNACAGGGAGCAAAGTTACACAAAGTAGTTTGGAATATATGGGGTTGAGCCCACTTAGGATTTTTTTGTGGATGCGGTAAAGGAACATTATTACCCTATTGGAAACTATGAGGACCAGTACATGAGATGGACCACACTGCGGCAAGAGAGGGGCCAAGCAATTTCAGAGTTCACCAATACCTTCCATACCTTGTGCACCAAGTTGGGTATCAAATACTCTGAATGACATTTGGTTCTGAAATATCATGGGGCTCTACACAGATACATCCAAACTGAAATGGATTTTCCATACATCTCATCACTTGGTGCTACTTATCGATATGCAGTTAAAATTGAGCAGAAATTTAAGCACCAGAACAAACGAGATTTTGGGTCTGCAAATCTGCAACATCCAAAGTATGATAAATATGACCCTAACAAACAGCTTCCTAAAAACCAGTCTAAGCCACAGGAAAAGAAGGGTCACGGGAAGATGAAGAAGGATACCGGAAAATGGTGTGATTTCCACAAAATCCCTTGGCACAACACCGATGAATGTCGCTCAAAATAGTCATTGGTGGCCGAGATCAAGACAAGGATCCGAACCCTGATTCATAATCTAATTCTGAAAACACTGGTAAAGGATAGATCATTGACGCAGACCCCACTGTTATTGTCACGACCGCAGCAATTCAACCAGAGGAACCAACAAATCCCGAAAAGGGGGAGTGCCTTTTTCATTCACAAATGTGGGTGAAGGGGACCCCGTTGCATTTTATTGTTGATAGCGGAAGCCAGAAGAACCTCATCTTAGCAGAGGTCGTCAAATAGTTGGGATTGTCGACAACACCACACCCGCAACCATACAACATTGGGTGGCTTCGCCATGGACGAGATCTTTGTGTCATCCAGCAATGTCGATTTTCATACAACATCCAACCCTTCAAGGACGAGGTATTATGTGATGTTTCCCCACTGGATGTCTGTGATGTTCTCTTGGGACAACCATATATGTGGAAGCGCCATGCTGTTTATGAGTCTCGACCCCGTAGTGTCATTGTTACTTTTGGGGGTCATCTCTACAGAATACCAGAGGTAGTTCTGACTACTGTTCCATCTAAGAAGTGATGCAAGGTAGTATCTCATACTACAAAATTTAGCTTCTTCACAATCTGTTCAAAAGAAGAACAGAAGGACACTGCAACCACTATAGCCTCGCCCCAAGCACCTTCTATCCAACAGAAGCAAGTCGACAAGGCTATAGAAAAGCACAAAGATTCCTTCTGCACACCATCCTCTCATGTATCTCAACTTGTTGAAAAACCTTAGCCTCAATAGGTTCATGACATACTTCCACAAACTGAGCAGAGCGACATCTCCAGCAAGGCAAGAAACTCACCAAGATTTAGATTCAACAAATGCTTTTTCCTCTCGCCCAGGCACTCAAACCAATGGATACCATTTCTTCCTAAGGAGGGAGGATTGATCCAGGTGGATATCAGTGGCCACCCACCTTGTCCAACTGGCTCAAAACAATTTTCTGGCAATTTTGGCAATTTACTATTTTTAGCAATTTTTAACTTCTGGGGCCATTTTGAGGGCTTAAATAAAGGTTTTTCGGGATCGACCCAACACAGTCATAGACAAAGTCACGATTTAGGCTCCAAAATTAATCTCCTCGATGATACCTTTCCAACATGCTATCATACGCCTAAAACGAAGATCGTATGCAAAAGTTACGACCCAGGGAAGTTAATGTACTAACTTACCCAAATGGGGCCCACATGACTTTTGACAGTTTATCTCCTAGGGTTAGGTTTTTGGATGTTTATGGTTTTTGGCATTCCTGTTTATTGTAAAAGGGCCTTCAGAACCTCATTGTAATAATCTTCTAGCGAATGCGAGTAGCCGTCACATCTCTTCTCAGAGATAAGCTGCCACCATTCTAGCGAGTCTTTCACTCTGTATTTTTACAGTCTCTGTACATTTCTTTCATTAATAGAAAATGTGTTTTACTGTATATCTGTGTTTATGGTTGTGTCTCTGATACATTTTTGTTACATTATTGAATATCTGCGATATTTATGTGCAGTTCTTTATTATATATCCGCTCTCATTTCGTGCCGAAAATAATCCGGATCAGTATAAGGACCAAAACATTTGGGCACAAATTTATGATAGTGTTCAGATTTGAGTGAAGTATAGTTATAAGGTTGTAGTCGAAGAAACACTTGGTCTCCTTCAACAAAATGTCATTCAAAATGATCTTGATGTTAGAATATGAAGGATTGTGCTTGTTTTACCATTGACAATACCCTTGTCACCCAACCAAAGGTCGAAGCCACCCTCCGAGCACCTTGACCTTGACAGAGAAAAATCCCGGTAGCAATCAATAGCCAAGCAAGGCTAATGCACCAAGAAAGAAAGTAACCAAAGCTGATAAGATATTCCAACCCAGAAACTGGTGCAACACCTTCCCTAGAACTTGCGCACAAAACTGCTAGTCTGCAGTGCGCACAAGTGACTTCTGCACTTCTGTGAATGTGAATAATGAGAGACTGATGCCCTGTATTTATAGTAATTCTGGAAGGCTTTCCTGGGCTAACTTCTCCTTCCGGGTACTAATTAATACATATTAATTATATTTATGCAGCCGACATCTTGTCTAGGGTTTCCTTCATTTCTTTACTTCCTTCTAGAACATTATAATCTTGTTAAAGGTCACAATAGAGGCTCATACCTCCCGAAGCTACCATAATATCAACACTCCTTCCTATCTAGGGAGGTATGGTCTTGAGCACAAACAGACCATTCAACTGGTAGTATCATGAGCACCGTCATTACTATCCAACTAGACAATCTCCATGACAACTGGTACAATATCAATTGATAGAACACAACTGTGTCTATCCATGGTAGTACACAACTACTCAAATCGTGACACATAGTCATGAACAATGGAAAATATCCACCACATTAGCATATATCTATTGTCTGGAGACAAGCAGTCTCCATAACAATCATCTGTTATCAAACATCACATAAAATATTGTTAAAGATAAACTGAATCATTTGGGTCAATATTTCACTCACATCTATGAGATTTGAAAGAATATCTGCCCTCGGTGTAGAACATCAAATGATGAGTCTTCTCAAACAAGGAAGAATGATTGCTTTTGATTTCTGAGCCCAGACCATTCCTCACCCTGGGCCATTCCTCTGACACTAAACAAGGTGTAACCTGGAGAGAATGAATCTTCCCTAAGGAATGCCACTCCCTGATTGCTGAGCCTAGACCATTCCCCACCCTGTGTCATTCCTTCGACACTAAACAAAGTGCATCCTGGAGAGAATTAATACACCCTAAGGAATGACTGTCCAGACCATTTCCTCTATTAACCACAAGGGGAAAAGACTGTCCTGTATCAACCTCCAAAACAGACCATTCCTCATGTTAACCACAATGAGAAATCGTTGTTTGTCGAGGCGGGTCAGTGTTCTTGAGTAACCCTCAAGAAGATAGACTACCCTAGACCACTCCCCATGTTAACCACAATGGGAAGTCATTGTCTATGATACATCAACAATCTAGACCATTTCCCATGTTAACCACAATGGGAAATCCCTGTCCGTCAGAAAGCTCAATCCACTTTCCGAACATGAAAGAATCTGCCCAACTGGGCGATTTTTCAATCTTGAAAATAAATGTCTTCAATAATATTTTCAATGCTCCCTCCCAACCTGGAGAGTCATTTCTTCCCTTTCATCTAAGGGAGTTATTTCCACGATCCCCATCTTCTCTCGGAAATATGCAAAATTTATTCTGGATAGAGGTTTTGTTAGGATGTTTGTTGTCTGCTCATCTGTGGGGATATACTCAAGCTTTACCTCTCCTTCCTGGACTTTGTCTTGAATAAAGTAGTATTTGATCTCAATGTGTTTCGACCTTTCATGAAACACAGGATGTTCTGATAATCTTATACAACTTTGATTATCACAATGTATTATGGTCGATTCTGGAATTTGATCAAATAAATCAGAGATTAACTTCCTTAGCCATATTTCTTTTGTGCATGCTTCACATGTTGCGATATACTCTGCTTCTGCTGTGTTGAGTGTGACAGAATTTTGTTTCATGTTGCTCCAAGATATCATAGCGGAGCCCAAGCTGAAACACATACCTGAAGTTCTCTTTTTGTCTTCTGCACTTCCTGCCCAGTCTGAGTCTGTGAATCCGTGAAGCTGTATGTCACTGGATGTGGAATATCTCAAGCCATAGTTTATTGTCCCATGAATATATCTTAAGACATGCTTTGCAGCTATCCAATGCTCATGTCTCAGTTCCACCTGGAACTGGATTAGTGTATTCACGGCAAAGCAAATGTCTGGTCGAGTATTTACCAAATACATCAATGACACAATTAGTTTTCGATATAAAGATGGATCTATTGGATCAGAATATGGATCTTTCACTTTTCTTATATCTATATTCATAGAAGTGTCCATGGACTTACAATCCATCATTCCAAACTTTTGAAGGATCATTATTGCATACTTTCCTTGTCCAAGGAATACTTCACCATGATTCTTCCATACTGCTAGTCCCAAGTAATAATGCATGAGACCTAGATCTTTCATATCAAATTTAGAAGCTAGTTCCTTCTTACACTGAATGATGAGAGACTCTTCACCTTTTATGAATAGATCATCAACACATAGTAGTAGAATTACATGTGCATTGTCCACGACTTTATAATAAAGGTTTGGATCTGCATGACTCTTAGAGAAACCAAGTATCATTAGATAGCTATCCATTTTGGCATACCAAGCCCTTGGAGCTTGCTTGAGTCCATATAGAGATTTCTTTAATCTGCAAACGTGAGTGTCTCTGGAATGTACCTCAAATCCTTGAGGTTTTTCAATATATACTTCTTCTTCAATTGCTCCATTTAGGAAAGTTGTCTTTACATCCATCTGATGTAAGTTCCATCCCATGGAAGTGACAAGAGATATGATAGCTCTGATGGAAGTATATCTAGCCACCGAAGCAAAGGTTTTGTCATAGTCTTCTCCCTCCTTCTGGGAGAACCCTCTGGCTATGAATCTTGCCTTGTATTTATCCATGCTTCTGTTTGTTGCATGTTTGATCTTGTATACCCATTTTGAGGTTACCACTGATTTTTCTTTAGGTCCAGGTACGATTTACCATACCTCATTTTTCATAATGGATTGATGTTCTTCCATCATAGCTTCTTTCCATTGTCCCTTTTGAACTGCTTCTTCAAATGTGGTAGGTTCTTCATCTAGAAGCTTCATCAGATATGTTGCATAACTTGAGAATCTTTTAGGTCTTTTACTCTTTCTGAATGTTCCTTCTGGAACCTTGAGTCTTTCTGCATCTTGTATGGTAGCTTCAAGCCAAGATGGTTGTTTCTTGGTCATAGGTACGATATCTAAATCAATGTTATCACATGGCTCCATAGGATGATCAGGTTGTTCCTTTTCATCATTTTCGTTTTCTGTGCTTTCTTCGTTAGGTTCTTCAATCTCTTCTTCTTCTATAGTTTCTTCTATGGATTTCTTGAAGGCTATCTTTTCATTGAATGTTACATCTATGCTGACTTCGATCTTCTGTTGTTCTGAAATATATATTCTATAAGATTTGGATGAATCACTGTATCCCACAAATATCCCTTTCTTTCATGAAGGTTCTAGTTTATTTCTCTTGTCCTTGGGAATGTGAGAGTAAATAGGACATCCAAATATTCTTAGGTTTTCCACATTTGGTTTCTTACCTGAGAAATAATCTTATGGTGTCATGTGTTTCAATATATGATGACGACTTCTGTTCTGCACATATATTGCTATCATTGCTGCTTCTCCCCATCAGAATATGGATAGACCTTGATCATTTAGTAGTTCTTTTACTGTTTCTTCAATAGATCTGTTCTCTCTTTCAGCTACACCATTTTGTTGAGGATTATGAGGAACTGTCAGCTCCCTCCTAATCCCTTATGATTTGCAGAATTCAACAAATTCCTTCGAGGTGTATTCTCCTCCATTATCTGTTCTTAATGTCTTGATATTCTTGTTCGTGAGGTTTTCTATCTTTGATTGGAATTCTTGGAATTTGTTGAATACTTCGTCTTTTGTCTTCAGTAGATATAGCCAAGTATTTCTTGAATAATCGTATATAAAGATTACATATTAAAGAGATCCTCCTAGATATCTGACTGGCATTGGACTGCAAACATATGAATGTATTAGATCTAGGATCTCCTTAGATCTATTGTTGTTGCTTGGAAATAGTTTCTTGATATTCTTTCCAAGGGTGCAACCTTTGCAAATTCCTTCATGTGTAGACTGTAATTCTAGTATTCCTTCAACCATATTTTTGAGAAAAGGTAATGATTGATAATTAATGTGAGCGTACCTTCTATAAAAAAGTTCGTTGGGATTGACTTCGTCATGAACGATAGGTTCTTCGTTTTGTTCTAGTAGTCTATACAGATTTCCTTTATGACTTCCAATAACCCTAGCATTCTCTATGTTGGAGTCTTTATGCCATGATAACACTTTTCCATCCACGAAAGCTATTTTTTTTCCTTTGTCTTCTAGGCAAGATATCGATACAAGATTCTTTTCTAAATGAGGTACATATAAAATATTACTTAAGTGAACATTGTTACCTGATTTCAACTTGACGGAGGCTTGTCCAAATCCTTCGATTGGGTAAGTGCTTTTGTCTCCAAGCTCTACCTTGTACGATGTATTCTTCTCATTTAAGTTTGAGAGTCTGGCTTGATCTCCCGTCATGTGCCTAGAAGCTCCACTATTGATTATCCACATGTCATCTTCAATTGTTCAAGTAAGTGCTGAGTAGTGTAAAAGACTGATCGGTTCACTCATGTCTTCAGTTGACTGGTATCTGGTCATGCTTTGATCCAAAACTTCAACTCTGATGTTTCTATCTTCTGGGATAGCCAAAAGGTGCGTTGAACTATGGCGCATTTGAATATCTTGTCCTTGAGTGAGATGCTCCATCACAAGGTTTCAGATTTGAGATTAGGGTTTCTGTAACTGCTTCTGCTAGTAACCCTAGCGACAGTGTCTTGGAAGCTTCTCTTGGTAGTAACCCTAGCGGCAGTTCCTCAACGAGCTCAATATCCTAGCGGCAGTTCCTCAACAAGCTCAATATCCTAGCAACTACACTTCCTTCCAGCGTTTAGACTGAATGAAGTAGGTGTGGGCCCATAACCTGTTAGAATATCAAGGATTGTGCTCGTTTTACAATTGAAAATACCCTTGTCACCCAACCATAGGCCGAAGCCACCCTCTGAGCACCTTGATCTAGACAGAGAAGAATCCTGGTAGCAATCAATAACCAAGCAAGGCTAATGCACCAAGCAATAATATAACCAAAGCTGATCAGATATTCCAACCCAGAAATTGGCACACCACCTTCCCTAGAACTCGTGCACAAAACTGCCAAACTACAGTGTGCACAAGTGACTTATGCACTTCTATGAATGTGAATAATGAGCGGCTGGTGCCCTGTATTTATAGTAATTCTTGCAGGCTTTCTTGGGTGGACTTCTCCTTCTGGGTACTAATTAATTCATATTAATTATATTTCTACAACCGACATCTTGTCTAGGGTTTCCTTCATTTCTTTGATTCCTTTCAGAGCATTCTAATCTTGTCAAAGGTCACAATAGAGTTTCATACCTCCCAAAGCTACCATAATATCAACACTTGATCTTCTTGTTGCTTCATGCGATTTTGAGCCATGACCAAATTGTCTTTGAGGGCATGAAGAATAACCTCTCGGATGGTAATATTTTTGTCAAACTCCTGAACCTTCGAGACCCATGGCATATATGAGAGAATCAATGGGGGATTTTGGCCATATACTGCTTCAAAAGGATTCATGCGAGTAATTGTATGGTAAGATGTGTTGTACCACCATTCAGCTAGGGGTAACCATTGATCCCACCAATTTTGTCTCTCATATGCAAAACACCTCAAACATGTTTCCAAACACTTGTTGACAACTTCAGTCTGGCCATCTATCTGTGGGTGATATGTAGTGTTGAGATGCAATTGGGTGCCTTGTAGCTTGAACAATTCTTGCCAAAAATTGCTGGTGAAAGTGGGGTCTTTGTCAGAGACAATAGAATTATGCATTCCATGAAGCTTGAAGATATTATCCATGAAGATTTGAGCCACTATGAAAACTGTGAATGGGTGTTGAAGAGAAAAAAAAATGAGCATATTTGGAGAGACGATCTACGACCACCATGATGAATGACTTATTTCCCGATTTAGGTAAGCCCACAATGAAATCCATAGAAATATCTCTCCAAATAGCAAGGGGAATTGGAAGTGGTTAGATTGTGCCCAGGGTTTTGATAGTTTCTCCCTTGTTGCATTGACAGACCTCACACTCAGCCACAAAGGTGTGAATGTCATGTTTCATACCATCCCAGAAAAAAGAACGTTTGAGCCGTTCATAGGTTTTGGTAAACTCGAAATGTCTGGCTATGGGTGAGGCATGAAGTTCAGAAAGCATTGTGTACTTAAGTTGTGATTACTTGAATAAATACAAATGACCTTTGTAGCGAAGCTCTTCATTATGCCAAGAGTACCCTGGAGAAATTAAAGAATTGTGTTCCAATTGGTGGAGCATGCGAAAAATTTTGGGGTCTTGTAGCCATTCCTAACGAACAACTTGGAGCCAATCTAGTACAATGAAGGAGAGGGATAAAAGGGACCCATCTTCTTCATATTTTTGGGAAAGAGCATCAACCACGACATTTTCCTTTCCCTTCTTGTAAATGATCTCATAATCATAACCAAATAGCTTGGTCACCCATTTTTACTGCGTTGGGGATGGAATTCATTGTTCTAGGAAATACTTGAGACTCTAATGATCAATTTTGATTTGGAATTGCTGACCCAATAAATAAGGATTCCAGAGATCCACAACATGCAGGATAGCTAACATTTCCTTTTCATAAATGGATTGTCCCAAACGTCACTCGGAAACTTGTTTGCTAGTGAAGGCCAACGACCTACCATCTTGCATGAGTATGGATCCAATTCCTTTCCTGGAAGCATCACATTCCAATACGAATGTCTTTTTGAAGTCTGGAATTGCTAGGACATAGGTCGAGCACATAACATCTTTCAAGGATTGGAAGGCATGACATGCAGTTGACATCCAAATGAAAGCATTATGTTTAAGGAGAGAAGTGAGAGGAGCTGCAATTTTTCCAAAATTCTGAACAAACTTCCTATAATAGCCCGTTAAACCCAAAAAACCATGCAAGCTATTAAGATTTTATTGGCAGCCAACAATTCTGTCAAATTTTATCATAATAAAAAGTCATCCCCAAGGGATAAAAATTTTTCGTAGCTGCCTCCTCCTTACATTTTCAAACATTTATGTCTTTTGGTTTTGAGGAGATTCATTGGCCTAGCTGATTATAAGAGTGTTTCGTTTTTAAATCTATCATTTGTTTTGTTTAATTTCATGACTGCAAGCATGAAATTAAAAAAAAAAATTGTCTTGAATAATCATTTTACAGTTTGTAATTTCTTTGTTTCTTTTGCAAATGAGATTACACCTCAAAGGCATTTATACTTTTTAAAACCTTTAAGTTTGTAAGCTTATTGATTTATCCATTGCCACATATTTATGCACTATGGGAAATCTGACTTGATCATATCTATGGCTGATTATATGGTTTAAATTCTTATGCCTAATCACACACAACCTTGGATTAACATTTGAAATGAGTCATATCGCTTTCATATCAACCTGGTATAGGACTGATGTACTCACAAATACACATCACCCTATTCTCCCGAACATTTAAGGATTTCAATCATTATTTGAAGAGGCAACTGATAGTGGTTGGGGTTAAATCTTCATTGTGCATAACGATTCACATGAGCCTACACGTCCTCTGGTTTTCCATCACTCCAAACTTAAATTATCAAACATGGCAACCTCCCAAGTTCATAGGTATCGGGCCGTTTTGGTTTTCACAAATCTCTCCTTGTTATTTGTCTATTGGAAAGCCAAACTCACCTCTCACTATCTTTGCTAACCATATCTATGGCTCATGTAGTAGTACAGATTTGAGTAGCTCTGAGTTTTTACTCTTTCGTGATTACATAGCAGATTTCAAATCCATAAGTGTGTAATAGAGACATGTTTTTACAGGAGGGTTTATGAGAAAACGGTTACGAATTTAGCCAAACCATTAAAAACCCATTTCTGAAATGAGCTCATTTACTATCCACATGGGAAGTTGCTTCATAAATTACATAGTTTCAGAGATATGTCTCATTCTTTGGAGGGAAAAATATTAGAATTTCTGTTGCGGTTGAGGTAAGCGTTTTTTTATTTTTCTCAGAGATTCAAGCATGTTGATGGTTTTTCTAGGTTCCAAGTTAAATATTCCATTCTATTTATTGATGAGCTTACATAAGATGTCAAAACGTTATAAAAAAACAGAGCTTGAACCCTCTGTCAAGCCTCTTTAACCATGGGCTTATACGAATTTTGTTGATGTCTCAAATTGGGGACACCTAGGAAAATGTCTTGTGTGGAAACCAACTTCCCTACCCGAGAGAACAATGAACTCACCTTTGCATTCAAATATAAACTCCAATACTGATAACCCTGTAACCGAAAGTCAAGGTTTCGATTCACATAATGACTGTGGGCTTAATGAACCAAATTCCATTGTTGTGCAAAACCCTATGGATAAATGTTGTGGGGTTTTTCTACCCTACGGACTAGCAAGCTAGGGCTTTAAACTTGCATGCAGATCATGACCCTTCAAGAATAACTTTTAACCTCCTACCCAAACCTATAACCCTTTTTCTCAGGCAAACACGGGAAGAATAAACTAACCTTTTTATCGACGGTTGAAGTAGATCCTCCGTTGAGTTGTTATCTCCTTGCTGCTGCTGCTCCTTCCACAAAGCTTCCTGCAATCAAGAGAAAACTACGCATGCATGCTACTGATCTACTAGAGGGTTAGAGATAAAACATAAATCAAATAACATAGATGAGATTCATGTATTCGGGACGGGAAAAGTATCTTTTTCATTAATCTCAATATGAATCAACTTACAATGATGTTAGAGACCGGCCA
>JASDQU010686839.1:41745-58962 GCA_032191745.1 Picea mariana | reverse complement strand
ATGAAACACATACCTGAAGTGCTCTTTCTGTCTTCTGCACTTCCTACCCAATCTGAGTCTGTGAATCCGTGAAGCTGTATGTCACTGGATGCAGTATATCTCCAGCTATAGTTTATTGTCCCATGAATATATCTTAAGACATGCTTTGTAGCTATCCAATGCTCATGTCTTGGTTCCACCTGGAACTGACTTAGTGTATTCACGACAAAGAAAATGTCTGGTCGAGTATTTACCGAATACATCAATGACCCAATTAGTTGTCGATATAAAGATGGATCTACTGGATCAGAAGCTGGATCTTTCACTTTTCTTATATCTGTATTCATAGGAGTGTCCATGGACTTACAATCCATCATTCCAAACTTCTGAAGGATATTTATTGCATACTTTCCTTGTCCAAGGAATACTTCACCACGATTCTGCCATACTTCTAGTCCCAAGTAATAATGCATGAGACCTAGATCTTTCATATCAAATTCAGAAGCTAGTTCCTTCTTGCACTAAATGATGAGAGACTCTTCACCTGTTATGAATAGATCGTCAACATATAGTAGTAGAATTACAGGTGCATTGTCCATGAATTTATAATAAAGGTTTGGATCTGCATGACTCTTAGAGAAACCAAGTCTCGTTAGATAGCTGTCCATTTTGGCATACCAAGCCCTTGGAGCTTGCTTGAGTCCATATAGAGATTTCTTTAATTTGCAAATGTGAGTGTCTCTGGGATGTACCTCAAATCCTTGAGGTTTTTCAATATATACTTCTTCTTCAATTGCTCCATTTAGGAAAGTTGTCTTCACATCCATCTGATGTAAGTTCCATCCCCTGGAAGTGACAAGAGATATGATAGCTCTAATGAAAGTATATCTAGCCACTGGAGCAAAGGTTTCTTCATAGTCTTTTCCCTCCTTTTGGGAGAACCCTCTGGCTATGAATCTTGCCTTGTATTTATCCACGCTTCCGTCTGTTGCATGTTTGATCTTGTATACCCATTTTGAGGTTACCACTGATTTTTATTTAGGTCTAGGTACGATTTCCCATATCTCATTTTTCATAATGGATTGATGTTCTTCCATCGTAGCTTCTTTCCATTGTCCCTTTTGAACTTCTTCTTCAAATGTGGTAGGTTCTTCATCTAGAAGTTTCGTCATATATGCTACATAACTTGAGAATCTTTTAGGTCTTTTACTCTTTCTGAATGTTCCTTATGGAACCTTGAGTCTTTCTGCGTCTTGTAAGGTAGATTCAAGACAAGATGGTCATTTCTTGGTCTTAGGTATGACATCTGAATCAATGTTTTCACATGGCTCCATAGGATGATCAAGTTGTTCCTTTTCGTCATTTTCATTTTCTGTGCTTTCTTCGTTAGGTTCTTCAATCTCTTCTTCTTCTATAGTTTCTTCTATGGATTTCTTGAAGGCTATCTTTTCATTGAATGTTACGTCTCTGCTGACTTCGATCTTGTGTTGTTCTGGAATATATATTCTATAAAATTTGGATGAATCACTGTATCCCATGAATATCCCTTTCTTTCCTGAAGGTTCTAGTTTGTTTCTCTTGTCCTTGGGAATGTGAGAGTAAACATGACATCCAAATATTCTTAGGTTTTTCACATTTGGTTTCTTACCTGAGAAGGCCTCTTTTAATGTCATGTCCTTCAATATATGATGAGGAATTATGTTCTGCACATATATTGTTGTCATTGCTGCTTCTCCCCATAAGAGCATGGATAGACCTTGATCATTTAGTAGTGCTTTTACTGTTTCTTCGATAGATCTGTTCTTTCTTTCTGCTACACCATTTTGTTGAGGATTATGAGGAACTGTCATCTCCCTCCTAATCCTTGCCAATTTGCAGAATGCAACAAATTCCTTCGAGGTGTATTCTCCTCCATTATCTGTTCTCAATGTCTTGATCTTCTTGTTCATGAGGTTTTCTATCTCTTCTTTGAATTCTTGGAATTTGATGAATACTTCGTCTTTTGTCTTCAGTAGATATAGCCAAGTCTTTCTTGAATAATCATCTATAAAGATTACGTAGTAAAGAGATCCTCCTAGAGATCTGTCTGGCATCGGACCACAAACATCTGAGTGTATTAGATCTAGGGTCTCCTTAGATCTATTGCTGTTGCTTGGAAATGGTTTCTTGATATTCTTTCCAAGGGCACAACCTTTGCATATTCCTTCATGTGTAGACTACAATTCTGGTATTCCTTCAACCATGTTTCTGAGAAAAGGTAATGATTGATAATTAATGTGAGTGTACCTTCTATGCAAAAGTTCATTGGGATTGACTTCGTCATGAACGAGAGCTTCTTCATTTTGTTCTAGTAGTCTATATAGATGTCCTTTATGACTTCCAATAACCCTAGCATTATCTATGCTGGAGTCTTTATGCCATGATAACACTTTTCCATCCATGAAATCTATTCTGTTTCCTTTGTCTTCTAGGCAAGATATCGATACAATATTCTTTTCTAAACAAGGTACATATAAAACATTGATTAAGTGAACATTGTTACCTGATTTCAACTTGACAGAGGCTTGTACAAATCCTTCGACTGGGTAAGTGCTTTTGTCTCCAAGCTCTACCTTGTATGATGTATTCTTCTCATTTAGGTTTGAAAGTCTGGCTTGATCTCCCGTCATGTGCTTAGAAGCTCCACTATCGATTATCCACATGTCATCTTCAATCGTTCCAGTGAGTGCTGAGTAGTGTAAAAGATTGATCGTTTCACTCATGTCTTCAGTTGACTGGTAGTTGGTCCTGCTTTGATCCAAAACTTCAACTCTAACGTTTCTGTCTTCTGGGATAGCCAAAAGGTGCGTTGAACTAGGGCGCATCTAGATATCTTCTCCTTGAGCGAGATGCTCCATCACAAGGTGCCGGATCTGAGATTAGGGTTTCTGCAGCTGCTTCTGCTACTAACCCTAGAGACAGTGTCTTGGAAGCTTCTCCTGCTAGTAATCCTAGCGACAGTTCCTCAACGAGCTCAATATCCTAGCAGCTACGCTTCCTTCTAGCATTTAGACTGAATGAAGGAGGTGTGGGCCCATAACCTGTTAGAATATGAAGGATTGTGCTCGTTTTACCATTGACAATACCCTTGTCACCCAACCATAGGCTGAAGCCACCCTCTGAGAACCTTGAACTTGACAGAGAAGAATCCTGGTAGCAGTCAATAGCTAAGCAAGGCTAATTCACCACGCAAGAAAGTAACCAAAGATGATCAGATATTCCAACCTAGAAACTGGCTCAACACCTTCCCTAGAACTTGCGCACAAAACTGCTACACTACAGTGCGCACAAGTGACTTCCGCACTTCTATGAATGTGAATAATGAGAGACTGGTGCCTTGTATTTATAGTAATTCTGGCAGGCTTTCCTGGGCCGACTTCTCCTTCTGGGTACTAATTAATTCATATTAATTATATTTCTGCAGCCGACATCTTGGCTAGGGTTTCCTTCATTTCTTTGATTCCTTCCAGAACATTCTAATATTGTCGAAGGTCACAATAGAGGTTCATACCTCCCGAAGCTACCATAATATCAACACTTGATTTGTTTGTTGCTTCATGCAATTCTGAGCCATGACCAAATTGTTTTTGAGGGCATGAAGAATAACCTCTCGGACGGTAATATTTTTGTCAACCTCTTGAATCTTCGAGACCCCTGGCATATATGAGAGAACCGATGGGGGATTTTGGCCATATACTGCTTCAAAAGGAGTCATGCGAGTAATTGTATGGTAAGATGTGTTGTACCACCATTCAGCTAGGGGTAACCATTGATCCCACCAATGTTTTCTCTCAGATGCAAAACACCTCAAACATGTTTCCAAACACTCGTTGACAACTTCAGTCTGGCCATCTGTCTGTGGGTGATATGCAGTGATGAGATGCAATTGGGTGCCTTGTAGCTTGAACAATTCTTGCCAAAAGTTGTTGGTGAAAGTGGGGCCTCTGTCAGAGAGAATAGAATTATGCATGCCATGAAGCTTGAAGATATTATCCATGAAGATTTGAGCCACTGTGGAAACTGTGAATGGGTGTTGAAGAGAAAAAAAATGAGCATATTTGGAGAGACGATCTATGACCACCATGATGAATGACTTATTTCCCGATTTAGGTAAGCCCACAATGAAATCCATAGAAATATCTCTCCAAATAGCAGGGGGAATCGGAAGTGGTTAGATTGTGCCCAGAGCTTTGACAGTTTCTCCCTTGTTGCATTGGCAGACCTCACATTTAGCCACAAAGGTGTGAACGTCATGTTTCATACCATCCTAGAAAAAAGAATGTTTGACCCGTTCATAGGTTTTGGTAAACTCGGAATGCCTGGCTGTGGGTGAGGCATGAAGTTCAGAAAGCATTGTGGATTTAAGTTGTGATTGCTTGAATAAATACAAACGACCTTTGTAGCGAAGCTCTTCATTATGCAAAGAGTACCCTGGAGAAACTGAAGAATTGTGTTCCAATTGGTAGAGCATGTGAGAAATTTTGGGGTCTTGTAGCCATTCCTAACGAACAACTTGGAGCCAATCTGGTACAATGAAGGAGAGGGAGAAAAGGGACCCATCTTCTTCATATTTTTTGGAAAGAGCATCAACCACAACATTTTCCTTTCCCTTCTTGTAAATGATCTCATAATCATAACCAAATAGCTTGGTCACCCATTTTTGCTGCGTTGGGGATGGAATTCGTTGTTCTAGGAAATACTTGAGACTCTGATGATCAATTTTGATTTGGAATCACTGACCCAATAAATAAGGATGCCAGAGATCCACAACATGCAGAATAGCTAACATTTCCTTTTCATAAATGGATTGTCCCAAATTTCGCTCGAAAAGTTGTTTGCTAGTGAAGGCCAACGACCTACCATCTTGCATGAGGATGGCTCCAATTCCTTTCCTGGAAGCATCACATTCCAATACAAATGTCTTTTTGAAGTCTGGAATTGCTAGGACATAGGTCAAGAACATAACATCTTTCAAGGCTTGGAAGGCATGATACACAGTTGACGTCCAAATGAAAGCATTATGTTTAAGGAGAGAAGTGAGAGGAGCTGCAATTTTCCCAAAATTCTGAACAAACTTCCTATAATAGCCCGTTAAACCCAAAAAACCACGCAAGCTATTAAGATTTTGTTGGCAACTAACAATTCTGTCAAATTTTATCATAATAAAAGGTCATCGCCAAGGGATAATTTTTTTCCGTAGCTGCCTCCTCCTTACATTTTCAAACGTTTATGTCTTTTGGTTTTGAGGAGATTCATTGGCCTAGCTGATTATAAGAGTGTTTCATTTTTAAATCTATCATTTGTTTTGTTTAATTTCATGACTGCAAGCATGAAATTAAAACAAAACTTTGGCTTGAATAATCATTTTACAGTTTGTAATTTCTTTGTTTCTTTTGCAAATGAGATTACACCTCAAAGGCATTTATACTTTTTAAAACCTTTAAGTATGTAAGCTTATTGATTTATCCATTGCCACAAATTTATGCACTATGGAAAATCTGACTTGATCATGTCTATGGCTGATTGTATGGTTTTAATTCTTATGCCTAATCATGCACAACCTTGGATTAACATTTGAAATGAGTCATATTGCTTTCATATCAACCTGGTACAGGACTGATGTACTCACAAATACACATCAACCTATTCTCCTGAACATTTAAGGCTTTCATTCATTATTTGAAGAGGCAAATGATAGTGGTTGGGGTTTAATCTTCATTGTGCATAACGATTCACATAAGCCTACGTGTCCTCTGGTTTTTTGTCACTCCAAACTTAAATTATCAAACATGACAACCTCCCAAGTTCGTAGGTATCGGGCTGTTTTGGTTTTCACAGACCTCTCCTTGTTATTTGTCTATTGGAAAGCCAAAATCACCTCTCGCTATATCTGCTAACCATATCTATGGCTCATGTAGTAGACCAGATCCGAGCAACTCTGAGTTTTTACACTTTCATGATTACATAGCAGATTTCAAATCCATAAGTGTGTAATAGAGACATGTTTTTGCAGGAGGGTTTATGAGAAAACGGTTACGAATTTAGCCAAATCGTTAAAAACCCATTTCTAAAACAAGCTCATTTACTATCTACATGGGAATTTTCTTCATAAATTACACAGTTTTAGAGATACGTCTCATTCTTTGGAGGGAAAAATCTTAGAATTTATGTTGCGGTTGAGGTAAGCGTTTTTTTATTTTGCTCAGAGATTCAAGCCTGTTGATGGTTTTTATGGGTTCCAAGTTAAATATTCCATTCCATTTATTGATGAGCCTGCATAAGATGTCAAAACGTTATAAAAAAATAGAGCTTGAACCCTCTGTCAATCCTCTTTCACCATGGGCTTATACGAATTTTGTTGATGTCTCAAATTGGGGACACCTAGGAAAACTTCTTGCATCGAAACCAATTTGCCCTACCCAAGAGAACAATGAACTCACCTTTGCATTCAAATATAAACCCCAATCCTGATAACCCTGTAACCGAAAGTCAAGGTTTCGATTCACATAATGACTGTGAGTATAATGAACCAAATTCTGTTGTTGTGCAAAACCCTATGGATAAAAAACTTTGATATAATTTTGTACCAAAGAAATCGTTAGAAGAGGTAGTGTATGTATTAAGGGAGAGGATTTCTCCTGCTCCTGTTATTGAGCCGACTCAGGGTTTCATTAACAAATCAATTGTTAAGAAAAATCGCAGGCCTAAGAAACATAGTAATTCGAACTAAAATTTTACAAGCTAAAGGATTAAGCAATTTAATAATATGATCATTAAAAAACTCAACAAATTCCACTATCATAGATTCATATTTATCAGATACCTCTTTGTCAAATTGCTGAAATAGTAAATAACTGTTTTGTTTTGTTTTGATTATGTTTTAAAAATAAATTAGATAGATTTTATTTTTTACTATTTTAGACTAGCTACAAAATCCTGTAGTTGGTATTGGCCCTTAACCAAGTTTTGGGATAACCTTGGTCATTTTGACCTATTTTTGAACTGCAACAGCTAGTCAAAGAAGGGCCACCAAGCGAAGCATCTCGATCCACTTTTGGGCCCTATTAGGGTTTTTGGGTTAAAGTAATGGGAAAGGGATTTCGGCCCATGGGTTTACCCACGCTTAGGCCCACTTTTGTATGTATAAATAGATGTCTAGGCAAAGTAAGTGAAGACCGACGATAGTACATCTATGTGATGTATGGCGGATGGATTAGTGGTAATAATTAGATTTGTGAGATCAGATGTGGATTGTAAATGCTCTATGCATGATCATAATAAGCTTGCAGAGATGAGTGCAAGTTATTTTAAGAGGCTTTGTGTTGAAGTGCAAGGAAGAAGGATCTAGTGAGCTGCGCAGATCTTTTGTCCTCTGCGAAGAAGGGGTTTGTTCTTTGTGCTATAGCTGATGATTGAAGATACTAATAAAGAAGAAGAGTTGGTGGACGTAGCCCTAGGGTGGGGGTGAACCGCGTAAATCTGCGTGTAACACTCTGTGCTTTGATTCATTGTGTTTATCTTTACTTATGCTATGTGTTTCTGATATATTCACTTATGCTTTGTGCTTCTTAGATATATATGACTGTTAGATCTGACATGTATGCAAGAGCTTAGTGCTGATCTGCAGGATCTGATGTGTTTACTATTGCTAAGTCCTGAAATACAGTAGACCTAAGTAAATATTGCGATGTTCTGTGATGTCTGCGAAGTAGAGTAAGGGTTGGATATTAATGGTTGATTGATGCTAAGTGCGTTGTAAGTAGTATAATCACAGATCTGTGTCCCAGCTAAGGTTGCATACATCTGAGTCCTGCAACCACCCTTGCCTCTACCTCGGGCGAGACTTCCTCTGCTTCGCAGGTGTTGCCGAAAGGGCCGGTAGTTAGGGTTTTGTTGGTGCGCTCTTGAGCATTGAACCCTGGGTTTGCCCCTGTGCCAACAAATGGTTCCATTGCCGGGACCTGAAACTGTGATTGCTGGGAACTAGAGAAGAAGAAGCTTTGTGCAAAATAATCTCCATGCGTAGATCCGTGCCCTAGTGCGCAACATTTTACTTAACCTTGGAAGCTCTGTGCGACAAAAGAGATTAGATATATGAGAAAAGAGATCGGATCTTTGAGAAAAGAGGTCAGATCTACAAGAAAGGGGTAAGATCTGTAAGTTCTGTGCCTCGATAAAGGTAAGAATAGTTAAAAGTTTTAGATCTGAAAGCTTTGTGCTTTGTAGAAGCAAAATAAGTGAAATTTTTTGCTTCTAGAGTATGGATCTAGGTATGTTTGATAGATTCTGTCCTAGCTTGAAAACTAGGGCATTAATAGATGAAAGAAAGTTTGACATGAATAGATCTGATAAGAATAATGATAGATATGTTATACCTATGCATAGAAAGAATGTTTTGACTAACAAATGGATGTAGGACCCTAGAAAGAATTTTTCGCAGGCTAACTACCATGATCCTAGTGCGTAGTATAGAAGAGGTTGGGGATCATTTACAAGAGAGAGAGGATTGAACCTATGTTACAGTTGCAGAAGACCAAGACATCTAGCTAAGGAATGTCCTGGTGGAAGATCTAGTTGTCTCTGTTGAAAATATTTGGACCATGAAGTATTGGATTGCCCTAGAATGATTGCTAAGCTTGAAAAAATGAATCTGCATTAAGAAAACCCAAAGGCAGCCTCAAAAATAGAAGAGCTTCAGAAAGAATCAGAGAAAGTATTAACCCAGATGAAAGAAACCTTGACTGAACATCGACATGTCAGATTAGCGGAGATCTTTAGAGAAAAAGAATGCACCGAAGTAAGGATAAGGGACTTCGACATTGATTGTGTTCTATATGAGGAAACACAGATGAATATCATGATAGAGAGAACGTGGGAAGCTATAGGAAAGCTTGCCATGATCCCTTCATTAGGAGGAATAGGTTTCTTTAGAGGAAAATCGGTAAACCTATGTGGAAGTCTCACTCATCTACGCATGTTCATGGAACTTCGACTGAAGAAGATTTTGAGATTATTAAATTTATTGAGGACAATGCCCTGTTTACTATGTTACTTGGAAGACATTGGATTGTCAGAAATCAAGTTCAAGAAGAAGAAGAAGCAAAAGTTTTGGAGAAGGAGAAACAATAATTAAAAGATTTTATGACCAAGAAGATTGCACAGTTGATTGAGGAACAAAAGAAGCCCCTTGACACCAGAGACCCCAATGTCGAAGCTAAAAGAATGTCAGAAATCTCATGGACAACCGAAGCACCTATCCCAGAGAAAGAAGAATTATTACCCCAGAGATAATTTCAACAATGCACAGTGACTATACTAAAAGAAGATAGAAATCAGAATGGAAAAAGACACACCGAGTTGAAGATTACGGGGAAGAAGGATAGAAAGTTAAGTAAAAAAAGGGTGAATATTGAAAAGTTACGAGAGACCCCGGATAGAATATCGCAGAAAGAAATCTTGCAGAATGGGAGCTTCGCTAAGATATCAGGACCACGACCTGTGGCACTTCGTCGACGCGAAGCAATATAGCCATTGAACCGATATACCCATTTGACTTCCACCCCAAACGGATAGAAAAACATTAAAGGATCACCACCAAACCATTGGACCTCGTCATAATGGATATATCAACGGTAATGGAAGACTCATACCCATTGCAAGCAGACCGTTGCCGTATTTCTTATTTAGCTCGTCGCGACGGGCCCGAAGAACACTTTTTCCAACTGATAATTCAAAGCCCCAGAACCAGTGATTGTATACAGTGGTCATTTTGATCTGATTATTCATCCTAGTGCAGTATCTACGATCATCGTGACCCCGGTTATTCTTCCCGAGTGCGTATGTCCGACGATCTCACCGCAGTCGAAGAGTCTGTCACATAAGTCCTTCTTGATTTGATGACTGAGAGAGTCATGACGGAAAGAGGAATGCCCATCAGAATCCAATAATCATCGACAAGAGGAGCAACAACTTCCCCATCCACTACTCGAGCTGGACCGTCTCGACAGGTCGATGAGAAGCGAATGAAACGTAAGGATGATATTGCGAACGCTAAACTAATTCCAAGAATTTTTCCTGCTTACCTACCCCCCCTGCATGGTGAAATCAACTGTGATAGTGTGCCTCGAGAATTTAAGTATGCTATGGTTATTGCGTACCTACTGAAAGGGGTGCGTGCAGTTCGAGTCGATCAGGACAAGATTGCAACATTGAAATTTAGTGACTTCAACCTCGGTGATAAGAAAGTCTACAATATGCTCGCTCCATATAAGTATCTAACGAAGACAAAGGGAAAGAACTCGAAGATCATCCCATAGTATTGGACCCAAAACCTCGCGCAGTCAACGTTGTTGAATGTCATGAAGATCCTGTACTTTGGCAGACACTAGGAGGTGAATGCGTGCATAAATATAATTCTGTCTTGCTATCACGGAAGCTACTTGTGGTTGAACCGCCGTGTCATGGTGGATCCCACCTTGATTAATCAGATCATAGGACTCAACATGCAAGGACCCGATCCACAAGAATTCTATCCTGGAAAAACCACCGACAAAGTGCTAGCAGCGAAGATCAAAGAAACCTATGGCGATGTCGAGAAAGGCATGTGAGGCTACAAGGTAGTCTCTATTTAGAGTGGTGCAGTGTGCCTCGCCTGTCAGTTGATTGCAGGTAAGTTAGTCCGCAAGAACAGACCAACACAAGTAACTGGCTTCATCGTTGACCTCGTAGGGAAGTGCGCCAAGGGTTTGCAGATGAACTGGGCACAATACCTCATCAATCAACTAGAGCTTGATTGCAGGGAAGCACAATACTAGGGGCATGAGTTCCACTTCAACTGGCTACTCATATTAATCGCCTTGATCACTTGGGAACTACCATAAAGAGCAACGTTTCCAGAGATTGATCCCTTCAAACCATTGGTTGCAAAGTTCTGTATGCTATGGTACTACAACGACATGAACAAGAAATGGAAGTCGAATGTCATCTTTCACGTATACTACAACCAACTAAAGACCGCCATCCAGGCTACACCTCGTATTACCTCGAACACACTTTATAGATTCAGTCCATTAATAAAGTTCAGTGCGGACTGCCACTTCATCTACATCACACCGCGGACCAATGAGCATCACCAACAGTTGCAGTCCTACTACAAGTTGACAGAGGAAGACTTAGAAGAGATTACTAAGGAGTGGTCAATGGACCTTCTCATTCTAGCGAACCCCGCCGAGCTGTCCGATGTTGATAGCCCAGAGACTGTACTGGACACACCGGGACCAAGCAAAACGAGGAACCCTGAAGAGGTTCACAAAGTAGACAATACATCTGTAAGGACTGCCTCTATCACACTAGACGAAGGAGGTGATGGAGAAGAATTAGAAGGTGCAGAGATCGAACAACAGAAAGGCGAAGTACCACCACCTAGGGACAAATAAGACTCATCAAAGAAAAGGAAGGTATCACCTCTAAAAGTGTCCTCCCGAAAGAAACCTAGGACCCCTGTAACCAAGATGCAAACTGCCCTCAGAGTGGATGACTTTGATTTCATCATTTTAGCGGTGAATGATGTGTCGAAGGAGATAGTAGAGAAGCAGGAGGTGAAGCAATAACAGATGTATAACCATATAAAGATCAAACTCCAAGGAGTTCAATAGGCACTCCAGTCCAGCCGCATAGTACACACTGCGCCTTTAACAACAAGAACAATAGAACCAGGAGACGAACCAACCTGACTTCATGAGATTGCTGACATGGTCAAAAATCACCTTAGAAGAGCTCAAGAGGAAACAACACAAGCCACCCAGGCTTTGGCGCAAGTGTAAGAAGCCCTGTTAGAACATCGTAGTAAAGAAGAACGAGAGAAGCTCACTATGCAGGAGAAATTTGATGAAGAGAAAGAAGAGCTACAACAGAGCAAGGACTAGTTGCTCGCAGAGCAGCTCAAGATCAAGGAACTAGTCAACAGAGCACTCCTCTCTGCGACCATTATCGAAGTACCAGATGAAGAGAGAGTTCCACAGAAGGTGGCCCAGCTTGAAGACAATATATAGAAGCTACAACAACACATTGCCGACCTAGAATTTCGTGTTGTGCCCGAGACCCCTCAGGAGATAAGAGACCAGCGCGAAGCAACTGCTCATAGCATAATTGACTGATTGAAATCTCTTGCCTTAAAGTGCAAGCAACTCAGCAACTAGAGAGCCCAAATCTATGAGAACCTTACATCTAATCTGGAGTTACAGGCGCTGGAGTCACAACTCCAGAAAGAAAAGCAACATGCAGATACATTACAGGCACAACTAAAGGCTATGTCTGCAGTGGATATAATAAAACGATCTCATGAAAAATGCACAACTCAACAACAGATACACATGATCCATAGAAAAGTGATGGAATTCACTCAGCGCATCCAACCAGTGCAAGACAAGGCATGCATATTATTTGCTGAGATTGAAAGCCAGGGAGAAGAACTTAAGCAAGTCGTCATCACTGTAGAACAGTGTCTGGAAGGACCAGTAAATGACACAGTGATCCTGGAATTCACCCATCAAGAGGCCACAACAAAACAGCAGGTCGAAGCAGCTCGAGCCAAGCTCGAGGCTTTCGAAGTAGAATTTCGCATTCTAGAGTCACTCGAGACGAGTCACAGGTGAGTGTTGGGGGCCTGTTGGCCCTTGACCAAGTTTTGGGATAACCTTGGTCATTTTGACCTATTTTTGAACTGTGACAACTAGTCAAAGAAGGACCACCAAGTGAAGCATCTCGGTCCACTTTTGGACCCTATTAGGGTTTTTGGGTTAATGTAATGGGAAAGGGATGTTGGCCCATGGGTTTACCCATGCTTAGGCCCACTTTTGTATGTATAAATAGATGTCTAGGCAAATTAAGTGAAGAACGATGATAGTACATCTATGTGATGTATGGCGGATGGCTTAGTGCTAATAAATAGATCTGTGTGATCGAATGTGGATTGTAAAGGCTCTGTGCATGATCATAAGAAGCTTGAAGAGCTGAGTGCAAGTTATTGTAAGAGACGTTGTGCTGAAGTGCAAGGAAGAAGGATCTAGCAAGATGTGTAGATCTTCTGTCCTCTACGAAGAAGGGGTTTGTGCTTTGTGATGCAACTAACGATTGAAGATACTAATAAAGAAGAAGAGTTGGTGGACATAGCCCTAGGGTGGGGGTGAACCACATAAATCTATGTGTAACACTCTGTGCTTTGATTCAATGTGTTTATATTTTCTCATGCTATGTGTTTCTGATATATTCACTTATGCTTTGTGCTTCTTAGATATATATGACTGTTAGATCTGACATGTATGCAAGAGCTTAGTGATGATCTATAGGATCTGATGTGTTTACTGTTGCTAAGTGCTGAGATACTGTAGACCTAAGTAAATATTGTGATGCTCTATGTTGTCTGCGAAGTAGAGTAAGGGTTGGATATTAATGGCTGATTGATGCTAAGTGCGTTGTAAGTAGTATAATCACAGATCTGTGTCCCAACTAAGCTTGCAGACATCTGAGTCCTGCAACCACCCCTGCCTCTACCTCGGGTGAGACTTCATCTGCTTCGCAGGTGTTTCCGAAAGGGCCGGTAGTTAGGGTTTTGTTGGTGCGCTCTTGAGCGTTGAACCCTGGGTCTGCCCCTGTGCCAACAATTGGCAAGAGAATCCTGTAGCTTATCTATTTCTAAAAATTAGTTTAAATTTTTCCTCTAAAAATCAATTTCATTTTGTCATCTACAGGAAAATGATAATTATGGTGCTATTTACAAGGAGAAACCATCTTGGATCATGCACTGTATAGTTCAATAGTTTCTTTTTCATTTGATAAAACTTTGTCATTATGTAATAAATTTTGATAAACCAACTCCTACATGAATGGTTTCCTATTGTACTATTTTTGTAAAGTAATCTATTTTTTGGGGATTATACTCTATCTTGCATGATAAGAGTTTGTTAATCCAAAACTAGTTTAAATAGTGATCACTGTTAGTAGTGAAGACAACTTTTGCTGGGATATAGTATGGATATATGATTTTGAGAACTAATATGGGAAATATATTCACCATTGGCTTTAGACCTGTGTGATGCTTATTCCATTATGTTCTTTTATTGCCTCGGTCTTATGAAATATTATTATGTTTGATGCAACTTTAGCCTTGTCATCATATGGTGTTTCATATTGTTAAGTATTTAAGATGTTGTCCATAATATGTTATTCTATTTTGTATCTGTGATCAATCTGTCATTTGGTTATTGTTGATTTCTTCTGGATATTAAATGATGGATAATATTAATACTTTGAATTGAGTTTCCTTTCATTCTAAGTTATTGATTATCATAAGATTACAGGTTTTAAATCAATCATAATTCTGTTGTTATATTTTTTTACTCCAATACATCAAAAACTTCTTTGAATTTATTTTGGAAGTACTAGTACTATTCTGTCACAGGTTTCCCTCACATGCAGGACAATTAGGAGCTTGAATTACACAGGAACATAAACTCAGTTTAATCGATTAGTTACAGGTTAGTTTGCTTGTTATTTAGTTAAATTATTTATTAATGAAATAAGGATAACATGAATTAGCTTTGACTATTTATGTATTCTTATTTCAATTATATTTTCTTAGTATTCATTAGTTTTAGATCTTTAAACATTCAAAAGAAAATAGAAAAATGTATGTGCTTTCTTTATCTATTTTAGAAACACTCTTGAGAACATTCATTTCGCAAGATGTCAAGTAAATCTTGCAAGCTGTATATAGACTGTTTATAATCATATGCACATATTCATGTTTCTATTTGAACACTTGTAATTAGTAAACTTATACTCTTAGTATTATAGCTTTTAGATTAGTTTCATTTATTTTATTATTTTTAGGATTTTAGTTGTCCAACAGAGCCATTAAACCCGTCAGGTCATTTCATTCCAAATGGCTTGGGTTAATTAGATAACCCTGATCCGGATTTGACCTTCCAGTTGATGGTGTGTCACTTACGCCCGTCAATAAATGGCACTAGAAGGAGGGCCGAATGAAAAGATGGTCTTATAGGAGGATTTATCTCAAATGTATTTAATTCCCCATGGCTCCCCAAATCACTGTGCTGGAACATGGTTTCCACTTCTCATTACTTGATATTCCCAATGAGACAGTCTCTCACTTGTCCAAACTCACCTTTGATGGTGGGGTGGATGTATCTGCTAAACACCATATTCACAAGTTTTGGTGTAAATGCATCAAGCATGATATTTCTGATTTAAAGGTTTTATGCAGATTGTTTACTTTTAATTTTAGGGGTCGGATTAAACATTGGTTTGAGTCTTTTCCAACATATCACATTTTGATTGGTTTCAATTTGTAGAGGAATTTTTAGATGCTTTTGAAATCTATGATTACAATCAATTATGTGAAGAATTTCAGACTTTACTAATCAATGACAATTCATCTCCAGAAGGTTTTTCAACAAGAATCCATCATGTTCTCTATAAATTTAATCTTGATGACATGTCATTTGTACTAAATCTCATCTATGATTCTTGCGTCCCTTTCATCCCGTCATATTCAATCGCGAGTGATGAGTCAGTTACAAATCCTATCACTCAATTGCGAGAAGAATTTTGTTCGCAGGGTGAGAGGAATCCATCTGAAAATTTTGAACAAGCATGGGAGGTAGAATCTATTGAAAAGGTTCTTATTGACAATCAAATTGGTTTTTCCTCTGAATTATTGTATTTTCAGTCCTCAACCATCATGGAAGAATATTGAATGTTGTGTCAAGGTGAATGTCCTCATTCTTCTAACTCTTTCTCTAATCAATATTTAAATTCAGTTATTGAAGAACACTTAGGTGATGAAATTGATATTAATCTTTCTAACATTCCAATGAAACTGATTGGAGATGTAGATATGCAGTTGGAAGAAGAAATCTTAAACCTTCATCCACAAATCATACCTTATCCATAGGAAAGATCAGATGTTTTTCATGAAAGTTTTGAATTATCTATCATATAGGAGGCAAATTTAGATGATCATATTATGTTGAAGAATTTATCACCAAAATAGAGTGAAAGTTTTAAGGAAAGTGAAGAAGAATGTCTTGAGAATACTAGTGTTAAATATCATAGCTCAAGAGATTCTTTTCATGTGCTCATTTCTTATTCCTTTCACTCTTTATATCCTGGTCTCTTCTTAGATTCTGGTGGACATGATACTTTACCCACAATATCCTACTCTTTTCCGCCACAAGCAGATCTTTTCGATATGCCAAGATTTGGTGAAAATTAATTCCAAACATAACATTTATGAAGTCAGATTTGACACTCTTTCACTTTCATCACTCACATGGGAAAAATACATGTTGTGAGATGATTTTACACGATTTATTTTTGAAAGAGACAATGCACTCTTTCTTATGGAGATCAAACATTCTACATTGCATATTCTTTCTTTGGTTAGTTCGAATTTTAATGATTATGCTTCACATCTCATCAAAGGAAGTGTTCAAACCAACAATCTAATTTATTTCATGAATCCTCTTATGATGTTTTCCCCATTGATATATCTATTGCGTCGAAGTCATAGTTTGCATCCTAATGACATGATCTTAGAATGGATGGAGGATTCATATATCAAGAAGTTTCAAGAGAATGGTAAGGTCGTTCTTGATTTATTTTTAAATGAATATATAGGAGGTAAGAATGACATATTTGTTTTGTATCGGCAAATACTACATTCTTTTGTTCTAATTTTCGACTTTCTATGCCTTGCAGGATTGAAGATGTTCTTGTGGATGCACTAGAAATAAGATTTTACTTAACATTTTGATCTATTTAGTAGTTTAGAGTAGGTTTAGGAGTAGGTTTCCTTTAGTTTTATTTCTCACTGTTTCTCTTTGTAATAATGCAGTTATGAACACAAGTGGGCACACCAAGAGAACCATAATGTGAATGTTATCAGGGAAGTCCACTTTAAATCTTTTTCTCTCTGCTTTTCGTTGAATCTTTCTGTTCAAAAACGCAGTATCATCATGAAAATTTTAAATGGAAAGTAAAGAGACAAGTAAATTTGAAATATCAATTCAAACCTAACCCAATGTGCCACAAGTAGGAATTCACTCATATTAATAAGGATTTTTCTATTCTCTTCCAGGCTCTCAAGAGATATTTTTCTTGATGATTTCTGATCCACCC
>JASDQU010686839.1:17094-27967 GCA_032191745.1 Picea mariana | reverse complement strand
AGATCACAAAATTCTTCTGGCAATTCTATGAGATTAACCCGTCCTGATAAAAACCTGCCGACGACAATCCGTTCTAGGTGTTTCAGCCGCCCTATGGACTTTGGAATGTTCCTGAGCGGAGCATTAATCTCTAACACCCGCAATTCCTCAGGTGGCTGCAAAATGTTCACGGCTTCAACTATAAGAAAGAGATGTGTATGGATTACGATTCTCATCTACAAAACCTTTCTAATTCGTTCTACGGTGTGGTGTGACAATAACATTGATGCGACTAAACAAACAAACGTTAACACAAATTTCTATTTACCTGCGTTTCTTCCCACAATGTTTTCAATGAGCTCCCGGACACTTGTAGAACCCTTAAATTCTTCATTGTAATACAGGAAGGCAATGAAGAGTGGGAACACTTTCTCCAGTGGAGCCATATCAGATTTGGGAACTTCACCCACTTCATAATGCGCTCCAAGATGCCTTCTTCGGTATCCAGAAGTTGCAACCTCATCATACCAATAGCGCCATACATATCGTCGTCCTGATTGCATTCACTAACATCCATCTTGATTCCGCGCACTTCTACTCTCTGTCCATATTTGAAAAATGATAGTTATTATCTTTTCATTATTGGAAAATGATTAAGAATTAAAACATTTAACTGTAAATTTTATTGAATAGTTCACTTACTGATTTCTGCAACAAATGACCAATGACATCATCTGTCCAACGCCAAATGCGAGAGGGCGACGAAGTTTCAGCGACATCTCTACCCATGTCCCTAATGTGGTCATGCATTTGGATGTCGTTTTCACTGTCCACTGTTACAAGACATCTGTTCTGTAGATTTTGAATGCCCAGCCAACCTCTCCAGCGAGATCCCTCCCATATTTTTATGATAGTGTCTCTATTATATCTTGTAAAAAAACATGCAATATCTAAGAATATTTTCTTGTCATCTTCATGTAACGTGTCATAGCTAATCCTAAGTCTGTCTTTAATCTCAGTTGGAAGTGTGTGTTGAAGTCTATGCAATTGTTCTGTCCAAAAAGCCTCCTCTTTTCCATAGACTAGTGCCCCAAACACTTTCAAAGATAGAGGCAAACCATCACAGGCTTCTAAAAACTTATCCACTAGACATTCAAATCCTACGCGTGGATGTCGCTGGCTGAAGGAATGCAAGCAAAAGAGTTCTCTCGAGTGTTCTTTATTAAGGCCAGTTAGGGTATATATGAAGGACTCTTCCACTCGTGAGCTTATGAGAACATCTTTATTCCGAGATGTAATCAATATTAAACTGTCAGGGTGGAGAACCGTGTTAAGTGGCAAAAGTGCATTTACTTGACACACTTTATCTACATCGTCTAAAATTACTAAGGCCTTGTTGGATAAGAATTGTTTTTGAAGTGTGCTTATCCCTACATCGATATTGTCTATTACCATATCTGAACGAAAGTTTTTAAGAAGTTTATTTTGCAATGAAATTAAAGAGGGTGTAGTATCATTTTCTCTAATATCAGATAAAGATAAAAAGCATGATCTCTTGTAACTTGAACTCTTTTGGTTGAAGAATTCTTTTACCAAGGTTGTCTTTCCTACTCCCCCGAAACCAACAATTCCCACTACATGAGGTTTTGGCAATAAAAAAATTTTAAAATCTTTAATCTTGTCATCTAACCCAGTTGGATAATCAGCTACATTCAATCTTCTTATTTCAACTCTTTTCAACACGCAATCAACGACCTTATCAAGCAACTCCTCCTTGTCGCTGGTCAGTCACAAGAAAACAAAAATATCCCTAATGAGAATTTTCTATACATATCTCCAACATAAAAAACACTTCTATGAAAAATGGAAAGGTTGAATACTCACTCATTACACGCTTTTAGCTCGAAACCACTTATATCTGCAGCCTTAGAAAGAGCATTTCTCCATTTTTCAATTGTGACGGAGTCGTAGCGCGACTTCAGTCCCTGAGCTTCAGGGTCATACGTCGTTTTCTTTTCAAGTTCCTCAAGGGCTTTACCGTAAATTCCAGCTTTGCCCCGCGTCCTCTTAAGGTCAGAGGGCTCGACATTGTAAAATACCGGGATAACCGTAGCGCCGGTCTTCAACGTCTCTAACATGCTCACCAGCTCATCAAGACACCATCTTGATTCAGCATATCGCTCAGAAAAAATAGCTATTTGGACCGAGGCGGCTTTTATAGCGCTTTCAATTTGGGAAATTATAAAGTGTCCCCCTTCCAACTCCGGCTGATCGAGAAAAACCCTCAGTTCATGTGAATGAAGTCGATTGTACAGAGGACTGGCAAAGGTTTCCTTTACATCAGGGCCACGATGGTTTATAAACACATCGTAGCACTGAATATTGTTGGGGTTAGCAGCCGTAGAGGTGGATGCGGCCATTGCAAAATTGGAAAATAGAAATGGAAATGGGGCGATGGAAAGGATGGTCGATGCTCTGGGAGGAGATGAGTACAAAAGTCCGGCGAAAGTGTGCATAAGATTGCAATGAAAAATGCTGGTGGGTGTGTAATAGTGTGCAGAGAAATATATACCCGTTAAACCCTTCACCCCTTGTTCATGATTGATGGAATACAGTCGATCATGTTCCACGCGTCGGCGGCAACCATCATCGGCGACTAGAATTTTTTTGTATGGGTTAATACACGTTATCTTGTAGGCCCAACTTCACATGGTCTGCAACTTGACATGCATTCAAAAAAAAAAATACACCTTAGCTTTCACCCGTCCAAGGATACAATGCATTTGGGCTACAATTGGGATCTATACATATTATATTGTAGACCCTGGGCCCAACTGAATGCCATGTACAACTTGAATAGGCATCCAATAAGAAAAATATAAGCAAATTGTACACTGGTAAGAGCCTTCAATTGTAGCTTTCACCCGTGCACATACAATGCATAAAGAAAACAATTTCGCCAGCATGATCCATTAAGGAAACGCACCGACAGATGTATCCAACGAAAAAAATGGACTACTCACGGACAAGATACTCACGGACAAGATGCTCAATCAGATGTACCCAAAAATATTGATGGAGCACAAATATTGATTGAGCACCACTCTCGTATAGTGGAAGTAGTTGTTCACTTTTATATTTTCCTTAATAAATGTTTTATTAACCACACACTTTAGACCTTTTTATATTTCCCTTAATAAATGTTTTATCAACCACACTTCTTTAGACACTTTAGACCGGGAGAATAGGAATTATTAACCACACACTTTAGACCTTTTATATTTCCCTTAATAAATGATTTATAAACCACACTTCTTTAGACACTTTAGACCGGGAGAATAGGGTTGTTTAAACTTTTTTATGTTTTGGTATTTTTGTTTAGATGAAATAATATTTTTTGTTATTTAAATTGTATTTTTTAATACATAAATAAATTTAACACTTTGAAAAATACTAGAACATTTATATAAAACAAAATTAAACCCATATTCTTAAAAAAAAAAAAAACATAACTACACCTATAATCAAAAAAAAGAGACGTTCTACCTTCAAAAATATGCCGAACGTATTAAATGCATTCAATTTTGATTTTAAAATTGGAAAAACTACGAACTTGGTGGTCCTTAACTTCTTGGGTTGAAAGTAGCTTCCGTATATGATTTTAAAATATTAAACTAACAATTATTTTATAGTTCATTGGTGTTAAAATGTAATTGGAATATTTAATAGAGTAGTACGACAACATTATAATTTCATTGTTTAAATAATCATTGTTTACTTTGGGATTAATTTTGAGATGCTAAAAATTAGGAAGATAAAGATTTAAAGTAAGTATTTAATATATAATATTTATATAAAAAAGTTATAATCAAAATAATTTAATATTTTTAATGTGAATAATATTTATAATGTATAGTAGTTTGAGACAGAACTCATTCATGGTTCTTCTACAGGTCGTCGGCCCTATGGTATCTTGCTTTCCACCATCCTCCGTTGCAGTTGTCGTAGTTCTTCTTGTTGGCTTGACTTCCTCAAGTTTCAATGGTTGCCCCCTTGCCCTCTTCACAGCACGGCAGCGCCCCTCCTGGTGTGGCTGCGGTGGCGGTTGCTGGCCTCCCTCCACCGGCCGCGACTCCCTCTTCCGGGCCGCTCTCTCCCCTTCATGGATGCGCTCCCCGCGGTGCTCCGTCGACAGTGACCTCGGGACTTCTCCCTCCGGTTCCAACCCCCTCCTTCAAAGAGGTGGCTTCACACCAGGGAAATCCCTCCAATCTGCATGCAATGGCCCCTGAGGTTGTCTCTCGTCAGGGTCATCCATCCGGGCTGCATGCAGCAGTTCCAAAAGCTCCAGCAGTCTCCATTCAAATGCCACAGTAAGCCTTAACTCATGCTCGTCATTACAACACGCACGCTCTAGTTTGCAGGTTTAACGGATACTGGCCCAATCTTCTGGATCTTCTCTCCTGGATCTCTTCCGAATGGTACCCGCTCTTAAAGGGAGAAGTCATTACCTGCCCCTATGCAAAAGGGTTTTTTGTGGTAGTTTTCGAATCTACAAGCGATAGAGACAAGGTGTTTAACTTCGGGCCGTGGTTCTGGGTCAGAGCAGGCATGTCCATGCAACTATGGACCCCTGCCTTCGACCCTTCCACAGACTGTATCTCTTCAGCTCTAGTCTGGGTGAGATTTCCATACTTGCCCCTGCATTTATGGGGGGATGAGTCTCTTCAATCTATTGGCAATGGCCTCGACAAGTTCCTCTGCAGAAGTTTGGACTCCAAGCCAGCCCTCTCCACCTTCACTTGAATCTGTGTTGAAATCGATTTCACCAAAGGTTTCTCAGCTGAAATAATTCTTCAAGGCAAGGACTACTCAAGGAACCAAAAACTTGACTATGAGAATCTCAGTTTCAGGTGTAGGAACTGCTTCGAAACGAGGCACTTAGCCCGCAACTGTGGAAAACCGCCCGGGAAAAAAAAGTCGTCCAAGAGCCAAAGACCCACCTAGTGGAAGGGGCACTAACGGAGCCGCACTCTGAATGCAAGGTCCATGGAGCGGCAGAAGAAACAGAAGCTAAAGACGAAATCAAACCCCCTGCTAAGGGGAAAGCTCAGGCAGAAGCCATTCCCATGTCGCCAACCCAACCAGAACCCCAAATCTCACGCTGGGTAGACCTAGCTGACGAGGAAGACCCTCTAGGCCCAGCGGTAAGTCAATCTATGGACCAAAGCACTGAATGGCGAACGGTGTCAAAAAAGAAAAAAAACTTCCAAGCTGGAAATGATGTAATGACGCGAAGCCATTCAGGTTCACTGAAATAGCTTTGGTTCCCAGACTTTGTACTGAGTTAGGATCTTCAGTCATTTGTTTTCCAACTTACAAGAAAATCTTTATCAATGTATCGAGCCCAGTGGCATGTCCACTATTATTAATACAAAAATCCTCTAACCATTACTGTCAAATATATATATATATATTTATAATGTTTATAAAAAAAGCTATAATCAAAATAATTTAATATTTGTAATGTTATTAATGTTAAAAAATAAAGAAAATGGAAAAGTAGGCCTTATTGATGTGCATGATGAGGAAATTCTTAAAAGATATTTGCAAGGTAGTGAAAGTGAGATATTATTATTAATTCCATTTAGATTGATTTATTTTTTCAATAGATCTAATGGTTAAGAACAAGTGTTTCCTCATAAGCGATCACAAGTTCAAATCTAGAGGAGTAGGGTATATATACCTTCATAGACTTTACCACTCAAAGGTGTCTGACCTTAAAAATATATTATTATTATAATAATATATGATTTTTTATGATTTCAATTTATAATTAATGAATATCCAACCATCAAAATAAATATTTTAATAGTAGTTAAAAATTTTAATATTAAATTTTAAATGGAATAGTTATTTATAAGTTTATAGTGAAAACAAAATAATTTTAAAACAATGTTATTAAAAAATCTACAAATAATACTAATATAACATTTAACAAAATAATTATTAAAAACCAAGTGATTAAAAAATCTATAAATAATATTAATATAACATCTAATAAACTCATCTCATCGTGATAAATTTATATTTATATAATCCATACAATGTATTAAGAAAAATAACTATATTATTAAAAATAATGATTATTTGAGATAAAAATGGTTACTTACACTAAGTATATTGTAATGTAATTGTTATTCAAGATTTTGTTTTTATAATTAAGGTGTGTTCAAGTTTAACTTAAATTAGTGAATTCTCTTATCCCATAAACAATGAGATGTCATAAACCAATTAATGTTAGGATATGACTTTAAATTAAGTTGTTGTTGTTGTTATTTTTAAGAAAAATATTATGGGAAAAATCAAGGTGTAGACTAGTACGCCTTACAAAGAGAATTTTAAGTGAATACCTACCCACAAGTAACTAAATGCCCGACAACATAAATGACATTGGATTAAGATAACTCCATATGTTTTTTTTTGTAAGTTAGTATTTATATTACCTTCATAGGACAGAGTTCAAAATACTTATCATATGACCTAGTGCAAGGCCTCCCAAAACTGGAAACCGGAGTTTGCACCAAGTCTCATATAACAGTAATCGTTTTCCTCGAAGGGCCAAAGAAAAATGTTTGTATATGCCATCTTGGCTACATAACCAGTCTGAGTTTAAAACATGACTATTGACTTCTGAGACTAATAGCCAGTGCAAATTCAAAACAAGACTAGTAACTACTAAAATTGAAATTGTGTTATAGACATCAACCATAATACAAAACTATGATTAAACACCAAACTGACCTCTTTCACCATCGCCTATGGGAGGAATATGCCCTGTTGAAGCGCATGCACACTAACGGCGACAAACCAGACAAGGTTGACAAGAAGTCTAACCAAAAAGCGATTCAAGGAAGTTAACAATCCTACAATCCATCCGCTACTAGCGATAATTTTGTTCCGCAATGTACAGGCGTAACTCAAAAATCAACTATAATTGTGTTGAGATCATTTCCCGCTTCTGAAAATTCCCCTCCCCTTTTTCTATTTTCCCTAATTCTTTTCTCCCTTTCTTTTCCTCTTCTATACTCACCCGTTTTTCCCTTTCCTTTTTTCCCTCTACTCTCCCTTTCTGGTTCTATACTAAGTCATTTTTTCAGAACGGCGGGTTCCCAGGTTGGTGGACTTGTGGATCCCTATCTCCATCCACACCCTCACATCACGAGTCCGACTGACGGTCGATCTATCCTATACTTAGTCGATTTTGTAATCGCAATTTCCCAGATTGGCAGGGTTGAATTTGCATACCCCATGTTCCATGATATACATATTGCACCCAAAGTTACGTGATCTACATTTTGACCTCGGGCTCCTCGAACCTCGAAGTCTCAATCCTCTAACAATGAGTCTATCCGTCGTGCTATTATATACTTAGCCAATTTTGAACCTTCTGCAGTCGCGGGTTCACGAGTTCCTGGGTTCCCAGATTCACAAAAGTCCCAAATCTTATTTCTCTCTCGTCCGTCCCTGCCACCCTCGCGCTCTTCCCAGTGCACATTTAGTATGCTTTGAATGCTAACAACGCATCATGCAAGTTCATAAATATTGTCATTAATAAGCGAAGGGCTCGAGGATATCTCCTATTAAAATGCATTAAACCAGGATTTACAGAAGATTATATTATCCCTCTCAAGCTTTCATTTTAAATATTATCTGGAGCAAAGGAGCGTTTCCGTCAACTTATGGCAGCAACAATTTTGTGGAGATACATTGAACATTGTCGGACGTGAGGACTAGAGTTTTCAGTGGTCTAGAGCATATTCTTACTACTCATCCCCTTCTACCCAGAAGGAAGTCATCTAGAAGTCTGGAATTGCATACGCAGGTTGCATCCCAGAAGTCTTTGATTGTAAGGAGTTGGTCTCCTGGTCCGCCGAGAGTTATATTCCAAGCCAATGGATCATCCAATTGCGTGAGCATTCCCTGTCTCCATGTCGCCTCAAGTATTTCGTAAGATGTTGAGACTTTCTGAGCCAACGCTTACCTTCAAAGGAAAAGATTGCAAAGAATTATTAAATAAGCATGATAATGGGTTAGACCTCTTACCTGAGTTCCTGGAGAACCCACCAGTCATCCCCGAGGACATCATGAGATTGCAGGTTGGCTCATTTCAAAATTCTTTTCAGGAAATTGTCTAGCTTTTCACGAGGATAACAGGAAAGAAACTACAACCAATATTTCCTGCATGATTATTTACATTTTATACTTCATGGTCAAGGAACATGCCATCTTTGATTGGGGCAAGTTGATTTCCACTGAAATCTCCTCCCAATTGTCACAATACAAGAAGGAAAAAAATTTATTTATGTCATCTTATTTGGTTTTTGCGATAGCACATTGCTGTCAGTTTCCGAGATTATCTAAGTGTAAGAAGGTAAACTATGAATTCGATTTGGTAACCTTCTGGCATCGGACATTATGGAGGCACAAAGCCTCCCAGCTTTTTTATGAATTTTTTAATGATTTTGTCTCAGTTTTTAAAGACTTGTTGTTTGGAAAGGATGCTCCCCGGATGTCTAACCAAGTGAGTAAGTTCCTAGAGAGGAAGGGGACATTGGAACAAATGGAGAATTAGAACGTCATAAGGATTTTCGGCTCCAAGGAAAATCCTTCCTTCCTCCCATACCACATATCTAACAAAACGTTTGTTACTGAAATAGCAATGCGGTACAACTACTCGTTGCACTTTTTCCATGAAAAGAGAAAATAGCAATTCATACCTCTGCCTTGGAAAGTTGAGGACTTCATATTCATAAATATGAACAAGATTGATGAATTTGCAGGCCATTCACGTCGCCTGAATCTAAGATATGTTGAAAAGGTAAAAGGGTTCGACCCTAGCAGGTTTTTCTTAGAACATCTATTGGCAATTGGCTTTAGCAATTCCTTTATCAATATTATTCTGAATGAAGACGGAGATAATGACACAGGAACTCCTTCTCGTGATATCGGTGATCTGGAGACAATACACAACACCAATGAGTCATACAATAAGAAAGGAAAAGGTCTCGGCGAGAAGAGTGCCCAATCCCCAACTATCACTCCAAAGAGTACAACATCTCAGAGCAGTGCTCCAATAGCCCACCAAATTAAGAAAGCGACCCACAATTCTTCAGCGAAGGAGGAGATAAAAACCCTTATTTGGGAAAAAGAGAAAGCTCCCATAAGCTTCCCCTGAGGAAGAAAAGAAAAAACATTGTGCAAGAGGAGGATGGACCTCAAGGCGAAAGCGACATCCACGACCTCTCCCTCGAAGATATGGAATTTGAGATTGACATTGAAAAAGTGTTACCCAACATTAATCAACTAGAGGACATGGCTCACCCAAATCCTATGATGGAAATAATTGAAAACGAGACCTTCGATGAAGAGGAGTCTTTTGTATTTCAGAGCGTTGTTTTTGACAGCCAATCCAAAAATTTAATTATTGAGAAAAAAAATGTAAAGAATAAAAAGGGGGAATCCCACTCAGAGATTAACCTACGGAACATGCGGACTTCCCAAATTTCCCAATTTCACCGAGCAACTAGAGACGCTCTAGATGATTCTATTAGAGGCCTTGAAGCAGAGAACGCCAAGTTAAACGAAAGAATTAAAGAATTGGAGGAAGGTTTAATTACTCTTCTAGTATTTTCTAGTCTTTTAGCAATGATCAAGCCTACCACACCTGCAGCAAAATTAAAAGGATATGCAAGCCTTCTCACATCAACCAAGGGTTATGTGGAGAAGAACATTAAGAAAAGAATGGAATTAATTACAGAGGCTTGGGAGATGTCAAAGAGAATGGTCTCTTTTGGAACGAGAGCACATACCTTCCATGAATATTTGCATGAACATTTGAAAAATGAAGAAGGTTTTTACCTCGACGCGGTTGTACCTTTTGGTTTTAAAGTTACCAATATGACAGAGCTGAGAAGACGAGAGGAGAATCTCCCTTCTTTGAACCGAATAAAGAAAATAAATGCATGCTGGAAGGAAAAGGTTAAGAACTGGAACATCATTGTCCAAGCATGCATCCAAGCCATAACTAAAAGAGAAGAATTATTCAAAAGGTTGACTGATAGACCTAGCCGGGAGCACCAATGACGTCCAAGACCCTAAATTGATTCTCAACTCGTTGTTCCTAACCAAGAAATCCTTTGACAAACAAGTTGAGATATTCAAAGGGTTATCATTCGAAAAATTCTATGGCATTCTTGAGTATAGTGAAGATGACGTGGAGAACTGGCTAGTGTATTACTCAGTAAAAAATCAAGATATTGAAGAAGCTTTGTGGAATATTTCCATTGATCTAAGGGACCTAGAGGGCGAGCTTTTCAATATAAAAATCTAGCATGAAATCAATGTGGCACCAATGAGAAGCTACATCGAGGAGTGGTTTAAAAAGGTTGTAAACAAACTTACCGATGATGGGAAAAAGGCAATTGAGACGGTTCCTATAACCGTCGATGAAAGCCATAAAAGGACATCAATGAGAAAATAGCAAGCATGGGATACCATCATAGTAAGTCCATACCGATCAAATCCTTCTTTCTTTATCAATTCCTTCATCCAGTTATTCCACCTCTTTAAATAGAAACGTTTAACCAAAGACTGATAATTCCCTTTTTCTTCTTACCATGTCTTGTTGTCTTTTTCCGCCCACTTTCTTCTTTCTATAAACTTCAATCTTATACATATTTGTTTTATGGTCCGTAGGAGCCCTAATCCCATTCATTATGACAAACACATTTTAATTTCGAAGAATATGTATTGAACTATGTATTTTTAGAAATTCCAAGAGAGCTGATTTGGGAACAATCTCTACTGTACTTTGTAACCCAGTTTTTTGAAT
>JASDQU010686839.1:0-17074 GCA_032191745.1 Picea mariana | reverse complement strand
TCAATCTTATACATATTTGTTTTATGGTCCGTAGGAGCCCTAATCCCATTCATTATGACAAACACATTTTAATTTCGAAGAATATGTATTGAACTATGTATTTTTAGAAATTCCAAGAGAGCTGATTTGGGAACAATCTCTACTGTACTTTGTAACCCAGTTTTTTGAATATAAAGTATTTGAGGTTGATATATCGATATATTTATTTGAGCTACCCATGTATCACTCTATTAAAGTTCTCTTATGCATGCAGACCATTTTCTTTTATTTTTATGTGATAAAAAATCTTTAGCCCAACCATGATGGATGTGAGAAATTTTTGTTTATTTTCTTTAAATGTGTGAATGTGTGTGTGGTTCCTGGTCCATTCTCAAGAACTTTCTTTAAAAGAAAACAAAAAGCATTTTTCTATATTTTGCATCTTAATTTTTCTTTTGATTACCACGACGGACTTTAGTAAACGTCCCACATTTTGAGGACCTAGTGCCCCACGAAAATCATAACAGAGGAGTACCACCTCTATAAAAATGTAGGGGGATTTGTATCCTCGTGAGGTTGTCGTTTCAGTCTTAGCAAATTCAAGCATCAACATTTTTGGTGACCATATGGGGACATTAACTGAAAATTTGGAACCTGGCCCAACATTTGTGAATGAATATATGACTTTACCCCAGGGTAATCAGCCCCATTTGAAAATTGGATTGAATAATCAATGAAGCGTTCTACACCAATTATACAATATAGTAATAACAACATTCCAGACTCGAGAAGAGTTAGAAGGGTCCTGGTAGATCTTATTCCAAGAAGAAGAAAGAGAAATCCTCCGAAGACAGAGGAGAGAAGAACGACAATATCGAAGAAATCAAAGGCTAGCTAGAGCAGCACGAGAACAAGGTCGGGATTGAAGTTGGATGAATACAAGGGACCCATTACCAAAAGCAAATACAAGCAACTCTCTATTTCTAAAAGTGAAAAGTCTAGACCTAAAGTCTTCCTAGACATGGTGGAAAGGAACGAACAACCCCGGAACGAACATCATGAGGAGAGACAAGGAGGTGGAAGAGATGCAGCATAAAATCAAGGAAACCTAGGATTTGAAAATAGAAGGAGGGTAAGAGATTCCCCTCTAAATATCATAGGTGAGCAACATGATCTCCCTGTTCTCCCTAAAGGCATTCTAAGAGAATTTTTTGGAGATGGAGCAATCTATGTAAAGAGGCATCTGCACTTATTTCTTGATGTTTGTGATTTTCACCATGTTGATCACGATGATGTCATGGTAAGGTTGTTTCTACAAACCTTATCAAGAAGAGCATATGAATGGTATACTACATTGCCTAGTAGATCGATTCGCTTGTTTGATGACCTCGAAGCTATGTTTTTGGCCATGTTCACCCCTCCAATTGCTTATCATACCCTTCTCACCGATTTCACATAGATTGGTTTGAGAAAGAATGAAAGAATATGTGATTTCAATCTTAGGTTCAACAAAACCTTGAGTAGAATCCTAGAAGATAAAAGACCAAATGACCCAGTTATTCTCGGTTGTTATAAGAATGCAATGTCGTCGAATGTGAAATACATTATCAGAACATCCCAAATGGATACCTTGGAGGAGGCAATGACTAAAGCCACTGATATGGAAGAAATCATGATTGAAACGGGTGTTGACCCCGACATCATAGTGGGAAAAGTACAAAGGAAGATGGGAGGATTAAGCATTGATAATCAAGGATCTTTCAATTCGAGAAAGAACGAAGAATTAAAACCTCGGGCAGCCCAGAATCAAACAATGGGAGGATTTTTCAAAGGAACCATACCTGATGTAAAGGTTGACCCTATGGCGGCACAGGAAACGAAGCAAAAGATTGAAATTGCACAGATGAATAGAACTATCAAGAAGATGTAGAACAAGATAACCAGACTAAGAAGGGGAGATAATTACATGCCAAATCCGAGAATGTCAATCCTAGAGCAAAGGAGAAACCCTCCCCTAGAAAATAGAGTGAGGTTTGAAGACACTGATAACCCACAAAGACCAAGGGTTCCGAGAAAGCCTCCTCCAAACGAGGTTGTTCTGGATGATGTCTATGACGAGCAATTAGTTTAGAAAGAAAGTTATTACTTACCTAATGAAAACCACAAGACTGTGCAAATGGACAAATGCAAGACATCCATGTATATATGTGGAGAGGTCGATAACGATCCCAACTCACAAGAAAACGTCGCCCAGACAAGAGGATTTGTAAATAGACCAAATAATAAAGGTGACTCTCACAAGGAAAAATAAAAAGAAAAGCAAAAAGAATAAACAAATGAAAAAGTGTCAAATGAGAAAGTGACGGATGGAACCAAAAGGCAACACTTGGTGTCAAGCTCCACTCAAATGACGTACAATGTCATGGAAGACCTAAGTAAATTGAGGATAATGTTATTCTTTACAGAAGTGGTGAAGATTCCCCAGCAAAAGCAGAGCATTTTGAAATTGCTAGATGATCCATCTGAGAGAGCAGAAGCGGTCGTTACTATTCCAAAACAAAGCGAGAACCCGTCAATTGCCACAATCAGAGGTAAGGTTATGCCCTTCTACATTTTAATTGAAAATCACAATGTTGCTTTACATAATTGTTTAGTTGATACTGGTGCGACAAATAATATAATGTCACTTGCGATCATGGAGGCATTGAGCACGATTTTCACTAAGTATTATGAAACTGGTGAGAGTATATATGCAATCGATTCTAGAAAAGTGTCAGTGTAGGGAGAAATAAAGGATTTATATGCTTGGATTACAACAACCCCCCATATCATTACAGTTTTTAATATTATTGTGGTAGACCTTCCCCCAGCCTATGGAGCTATGTTGGGAAGAGATTGGGCATCCATGATCAGTGGATATATAATGAACGATGGAAGTTATATGATGCTACCAGGCAAAGAGGGAGTGATGATTAAAGTACCCCGTGAACCTATAAACCCCTTCTCTTTCAAGAAAAAGGACAATGAATTGATGGAAGATTATATAGATGTTGGGATTGGAAATTATGTTATCTTAGACATTGAGCATAACGAGAGCCTAGAGAGAGTTCAAGGCATGGGGAACCAAGATTATTTGTTTGAAGGCTATTGGATGATGTCATTCAATGGAGCCTATTCTAAATCTGGGAATGAAGTTGGAATTGTTCTTTTGAGTCCAAATAAAACGATGCATCCCTGTGCTATAAGACTCGAATTTTCATGCACAAATAACGAGGTAGAATATGAAGCTTTGATCTAAGGGATGATCCTTGCATGATCTAGGGGTTCAAATTTTGCTCAAAAAGAAAAGTGCTTCTAATCACTTCAAAATGGACATGTGCATAGGCCTCGTCCTCACAAACCCAATGCAACTCGAACGGGTTCAAACGGACGTCATATGAGCGATATATCTTGTTCTATTCATTTTTCCAAACATGAAAATTTTTGTTGATTGTACAGTTCGTACAATGCTGACGTGGAAGTTGACCGAACAGTCTATACGACCATACAATGATGATGTGGAAAGGTACAGACCCACACGTGGCAGGTGATGCGACAGTGATGAGTTGGCATGCTGACAAGGTAGGCTCAGTGGTAGACACATGGGTGAATGGGATGCTGACACGTGTCACATATTGGGAAAGTGTTATGGTGCCACATGGCCTAGTCTTTGGATGCCATGTGGCACCCCTTCCAATGAACAAAATTGGTTTGTAGTCCATGGGGGTCGAACCCCTGACCTCCGGGAGGACACGTCAGCATTTTGGCAGGGCTCAGGCTACCATTCGGCCCGTGGGTTAGGTCTTAACCTTATAGTTGTTTAAAATTATTTGAATTGCATTATGGTATGGGTCGGGGCTTAGCCCCAGCCCCCAGCACAAACACCGATATGACTCTACCATATGACCTGTCCACTCTATAGTCGTTGGCGCGGACAATTATTAGCCCCCAGTTTACACACCATATGATTGCCCATTAACCTTTGGCATGGACCATTGCAATGTTTAGCCCCAGAGCATACACCATACGACCCTCCCATGTAACCATTGGCATGTGAACTGTTTTCAATTAGGGTTAAGACCGGAAGGCATGTATGTTTTCTATATGGCCATCCTATATGACCTAGAGCATGAAGGTTGCAACGGATCGGGTAGGTGCTAGTTTCAGGTCGATGCTAGGCCACATGGCCCATGTGACCTTTACCTTCGTTGGGAAAAGGGGCCAGTGCACAAACGGTCCTACAATTCTACCTAATTTGTGGGATTTTGGCTTGTGTTGGGTTTTGGTGCGGAAAACACACAGAGGCCGGGTTAGTCTATCAATGGGTGCAATTTGGCGAGCAATTACAACAAACTTGAAGGGGAAAACTTCCAGGACGTGTAAATTCTTCATTTTTTGGCCAAACTAGGTGTCGAAAAAGCCCAACTAGGGGTTTTTGGACGTTCTGAAGCCATTGGAGTTGTTGGCCCTTGACCAAGTTTTGGGAAAATCTTGGTCATGTTGAACTCTTTTTGGACTTCGAGAACTTGTCGAAGGGGAGCTCAAGACAAAGCGGAGATCACAGGATCTCATCCCCTTTTTGGGTCCTTTTTGGGTTTTAGGGATTATGTAACGGGATTGGGATGTCGATCCATGGGTTTACCCATGCTTAGGCCTATTTTGTAATGTATAAATAGATAGATAGGTGATGTAAGAAGAGGTCGATAAGCTAAGTGCTAAGTGCTAAGTGCAAGTGTGGATTGTAAATGCTTTGTGCATAGTGTGAGAGACTTGCAGAGCTAAGTGCGAGTGGTTGTGACAAACTGTGGAAGTCTTTGTGTTATAATTCAAGGAAGAAGGATCTAGCGAGCTGCACAGATCTTTTGTCCTATGCGTAGTAGGGTTTTTGATGGATTTGTGCTTGTAACCGATCGATTGAAGATAATAAAGAAGAAGAGTTGGTGGAAGTAGCCCCAAGGTGGGGGTGAACCACGTAAATGTTGTGTTGTTCTACTTTGTGCATTATTTTGATGTGTTTATGTCTTCTTTTGCTAAGTTCTTTGATATAGATAGATAAGATCTGCTCATGCTTTGTACTAATGATGTATATGAATGCTAGATCTGACTTACATGAATATGTTGAGTGCTTGATTGGCTAGATCTGATCTACTTTACCTATGCTAAGTGCTTAGATACTCAGATCTGAATGTATGATGCGATGCTCTGTTATATCTGTGCAGTAGAATAATGATTGAATATTGGTGAACCATTGGTGCTAAGTGCTATGTTAGATGTTATAATCACAGATCTGTGTCCCAGCTAAGGTTGTAGACATCTGAGTCCTGCAACCACCCCTGTCTCTACCTCGAGTGAGACTTCATCTACTTCACAGGTGTTGCCGAAAGGGCCAGTAGTTAGGTTTTTGTTGGTGCGTTGTTGTAGCATTGAACCCTGGGTCTTCCCCTATGCCAAAAAATGGTTCTGTTTCCGGGAGATGAAATTGTGATTGCTGGGAACTGAGGAAGAAGAAGTTATGTGCGAAGATTTGTCCTGAAATTGTGGAAGCTCTGTGCGTTGATATGTTTCCCTAGTGAGCAACATTCTACTTGACTTGTGAAGCTCTGTGCCAAGAAAAGAGGTTAGATCTAAAGAAAAGAGGTAAGATCTGTAAGCTCTGTGCTCTGATAAAGGTAAGAATAGTAGAAAAATTCTAGATCTGAAAGCTTTATGCTCTGAAAAAGTAAGATAAGTGAAATGTTTTGTTTCTAAGGTATGGATCTAGATATGTTTGATAGATTCTGTCCTAGCTTAAAAACTAGGGCACTAATAGATGAAAGAAGATTTGATATGAATAGATCTGATAAGAATACTAAAAGATATGTTATACCTATGCATAGAAAGAATGTTTTTACTAACAAAAGGATGCAGGATCCTAGAAAGAATGTGTTACAGGTTAGCTCCTATGACCCTAGCGCGAAGTACAAGAAAAGTTGGGGATCGTTTACAAGAAAGAGAGGATTAGCCCTCTGTTACAGTTGCAGAAAATCGGGACATCTTGCTAAGGAATGCCCTGGGAGAAGACCTAGTTGTCTTTGTTGCAAAGCTATGGACCATGAAGTGTTGGACTGCCCTAGAATGATTGCTAAGCTTGAAAGAATGAATCTGAACCAAGAAAACCCTAAGGCAGATCCAAAGACTAGGGTAGAACGCCAGACAGAATCAGAGAAAGTATTGTTATAGATGAAAGAAACCATGAATGACCACCAACATGTTAGATTATTAGAGATCTTTAAAGAAAAAGAATGCATTGAAGCAAGAATAGGAGACTTCGACATTGATTGTGTTATGGATGAGGAAACACAGGTGAATATCATGACAGAGAGAACTTTGGAAGCTATAGGAAGTCTTGCTATGATCCCTCCATTAGGAGGAATAATATTATTCAGAGGAAAATTGGTAAACCTATGTGGGAGAACCGCTCAGCTATCTATGAATGCCAATGGAACTTTGACAGAAGAAGGTTTTGAGATTATTAAATTTATTGAGGATAGCACCTCGTTTACCATGCTACTAGGAAAACCTTGGATTGAAAGAGATCAAGCCAGATGAAAAGAAGAAGAAGAAGTTTTGGAGCAGAAGAGACATGAGTTAAAAGATTTTATGACTAGAAGGATCACATACTTAATTGAAGAACAAGAGAATAGGTCAAAGCTACTTAACACTAGAGAACTAGATGTCGAAGTTGCAAGAACATTAGAAGACTCACGGAAGATTGAAGTACCTATCTCAGATAAAGAAGAGGTGTTACCCCTGAATCCTAGGAAAGAATCTCAACAATGCGTAGTGCCCATGTCCAAAGAACATAAGAACCAGAATGGAAAAAGGACTACTGAGACGAAGCTCACTGGAAAGAAGGCTAGGAAGCTAAGTAAGAAGAGGGATAAGATTGAAAAGTTACATAAATACCTAGAGGGAACTTCACAAGAGGGAAATTTGCAGAATTAGAGCTTCCCCAGGATATCAGAATAACGACACATGGCACTTCGCCGTGGCGAAGCAATATAGTTGTTTGGACCGATATATCCATTCGACTACCACTCCGAATGGGTCAAAAAGAATTTATAGCTCGACACCAGATCGTTGGACTGTGCCATAACAGACAGAAAAATAGTTAATGAGGTTCCATACCCATTACAAGCAAACCGTTGTCGAGTTACCTATTTATCCCATCGCGCCATGCACCAAGAACACTTTTGCTAACCAAGAATTTGAGCCCACATACCAAGTGACTTGTATACAGTGATCATTGTCATCTTGTTGTTTATTTTAGTGTAGTATCAAAGTTAATTGTGAACCCGCTATTCTTAATCCCGAGCACGTATGTTTGAGGAACTCAGTGCAATCGAAGAATCCATGACAAAAGTACTCCTCGACTTGAGAACTGAAAAAGTCATGTCGGAGAGAGGATTGTCCACAGGGGTACAAGCATCATCGATGAGAGGATTTTCAGTCTCTCCATCCACTGCTTGAATCAGATCATCCCGACCAGCAGATGAGAAACGAACTAAGCACAGAGACGATCTCGCGAATGATAAGTTGATTCTGAGCATATGGCCCACCTACCTTCCACCTATGAGCAGTGAGATAAATTGAGATAGTGTGCCTAGAGACTTTGAATATAAATTGGTCACTGCGTACCTCCCGAAGGGGATACATGTAGTTCACGCAGATCAAGAAAAGATAGCAACGTTGAAGTTTAGAGACTTCAACCTCGGCGAAAGGAAGGTTTACAACATGCTTGCCCCACATAAGTACCTGACCAGGACAAAAGGAAAGAATTCAAAGATCATCCCTCAGTCATGGACCCATAACCTTGCGCAGTAGACATTGCTCAACGTCATGAATATTCCTCACTTCGGGCGACACCAAGAAGTGAATGCATGCGTCAAACTACTGATGTCCCATTACCATAGCAGATACTTGTGGTTAAACTGCCATATCACAATGGATCCGACCTTATGAATCGGATCACAGGGATGAGTATGCAAGGCCCTGACCTATAGGATTTCTACCCCGGAAAAACGATGGATCATGCTCTAGCACAAAGGATCAAGGACACCTACGGAGATGTTGAAAAGGGAACATGAGGCTACAAGGTAGCTTCTATCCAAAGCAGCGCAGTACGCCTAGTCTGTCAATTGATTGCAGGAAAGATAGTCTACAAGAACCGACCCACCCAAGTCACTAGTTTTGTAGTCGACCTCGCAGGGAAGTACGCAGAGGGCCTACAAATGAATTGGGCGAAGTACCTCGTGAACCAATTGGAACTGGATTGCAGGGAAGTGCAAGATCAAGGATATGAATTCCACTTTAGTTGGCTTCTAATCCTAATCGCTTTCATCACATGGGAGATGTCAGAAGGTGCGACATTCTTGGACATCGAGCCCTTTGAACCTCTAGCCGCAAAGTTCGGTACATTGTGGTACTCAAACGACATGAATAACCAATGACAGTCAAATGCCTTGTTCCATATATATTACAACCAGTTGAAGGTATCCATCCAGTCTGAACCTCGTATGACCCCGAATACTCTCCACATGTTTCAGCCTTTGATGAAGTTTAGTGTTGATTGACACTTTATTTACATCACAACACACGTCGATGGTCATAAGAAACAACTGCAATCATACTACAAAATGACGGAGGAGGATTTAGAGGAGATTACCAAGGAATGGTTGGTGTACCTCCTTATTCCAGCAAAACCTGCGGAGATGTCTGACATAGACAACCCAGAAACCGTGCAGGATACACCAGGACTGAGAAAGACAAATAAGACTAAAGAAGTACATGATCTAAGCAGTGCCTCAGTGAAAACTACTTCCATGTCACCAGAGCAAGAAGGTGAGGGTGAAGAGATAGGTGGCACAGAAGAAATGCGACGTAACTTCGCCCCAAGACGAGGAGGACCCCTCAAAGGAAAGGAAGGTTTCCCCCCCGAAACCTTCCTCTCGGAAGAAAGTGAAAGCAACAATGACCAAGTTTGAGACTATCCTCACCCTAGATGACTTAGATTTCATTGTAGTAGCCCTGAATGATGCTTCACTAGAGATAATAGAGAAGTAAGAAGCTAAGCAGGAGGAGGTGCTCCATTGGATTAAGGACGAGCTCCAAGAAGTGTAGCGGGCACTACAATCCAACTGCGCAATATCCACTGTGCCTCTATCAGTAGGAACATCAAAACTGGGAGATGAGCCAACTCAACTCCATCGAATCACCAATACAATCGAAGCTCGCCTTCGATGAGATCTGGAAGAAACAACGCAAGCTACCCAAGATTTGGCACAAGTACAAGGAGACCTTGTAGAACAACACAGTACTAAAGAAAGGGAAAAGCTTGATCTGCAAGAAAAGGGGGATGAAGAAAAAGCACAACTACAACAAAGCAAGGGACAATTGCTTGTAGAGCAACTCAAAGTAAAGGAAATGGTTCATAGAGAACTTCTCTCTGTGACAATTGTAGAAGTGAAGATCGAAGAGCGAGTGCCACAACATGTGGCACAATTGGAAGAAGTAATCCAATAGCTCCAACAACGCATAACAGACTTGGAGCTCCGCACTGTGCTAGAGACCCTGCAAGATGTAAGAGACCTAAGGGAAGCAACTACCCACAACAAAGTTGACAGACTGAAAGCTCTTGCCTTGGAGTGCAAGCATCTGAGTAACTGCAACACCCAAACATACGAGAACCTCACCGAGAATCCAAAGTTCTAGTCACTGGAGTCGCAGCTCCAAGAAGCGAAGAAGCACATAGACACACTACAGGTGCAGCTGAAGGCCTTGTCAGCCATGGAAAGAATGAAGCGATCTCAAGAGCAACACACTGCCCAAAAAAAGATCCATACGATTCAAAGCAGAGTGATGGAAGTTACTCAACGACTTCAACTAGTGCAAGATAAGGCATGCCAATTATTCATAGAGGTTGAAAGTCGAGGAGCAGAGCTAGATTAGGTTGTCACTATAGCAAAACAATTCCTAGAAGGGTTAGTGAACGACGTAGTCATCCAGGAGTTCACTGAGCAAGAGGTCGTCGCACAACAGCAAGTCGAAGCAGCTCGATCCAAGCTCGAGGACTTCGAAGAAGAACTGGTTAGATCAAAGTGACTCGGGACAGGTCACAGGTCAGTGTTGGGGGCCTTTTGGCCCTTGACCAAGTTTTGGGAGAATCTTGGTCATGTTGACCTCTTTTTGGACTTTGACATCCTGTCGAAGGGGGAGCATAAGATGAAGCGGAGATCACGGGATCTCAACCCCTTTTTGGGTTTTGTGGATTATGTAATGGGATTGGGATGTCGGCCCATGGGTTTACCCATGCTTAGGCCTATTTTGTAATGTATAAATAGATAGATAGGTGATGTAAGAAGAGGCCGATAAGCTAAGTGATAAGTGCAAGTGTGGATTGTAAATGATTTGTGCATAGTGTGAGAGACTTGTAGAGCTAAGTGTTAGTGGTTGTGACATACTGTAAAAGGCTTTGTGCTATAATGCAAGGAAGAAGGATCTAGCAAGCTGCACAGATCTTCTGTCCTGTGCGTAGTAGGGTTTTTGATGGCTTTGTGCTTGTAACCGATTGATTGAAGACAATAAAAAAGAAGAGTTGGTGGAAGTATCCCCAGGGTGGGGGTGAACCACGTAAATGTTGTGTTGTTCTTCTTTGTGCATTATCTTGATGTGTTTATGTCTTCTTTTGCTAAGTGCTTTGATATAGATAGATAAGATCTGCTCTTGCTTTGTGCTAATGATGTATATGAATGATAGATCTGACTTGCATGAATATGTTGAGTGCTTGGTTGGTTAGATCTGATCTACTTTACCTATGCTAAGTGCTTAGATACTCAAATTTGAATGTATGATGCGATGCTCTGTTATATCTGCGTAGTAGAATAGTGATTGAATATTGGTGAACCGTTGGTGCTAAGTGCTCTGTTAGATGTTATAATCACATATATGTGTCCCAACTAAGGTTGCAGACATCTGAGTCCTACAACCACCCCTGCCTCTACCTTGGGTGAGACTTCATTTGCTTTGCAGGTGTTGTCGAAAGGGTCGGTAGTTAGGGTTTTGTTGGTGTGTTGTTGTAGCGTTGAACCCTGGGTCTGCCCCTGTGCCAACATGAGCCATATATTTTGTATTCTGAGCAATGTAAGAACACTTTTTAAGAAAAATGAAAATGACCCAAGGGAAGCTGGACTAGGAGATGTAGCCTAAGAGAGGGGTGAACTCCTTTATCATTTTATGTGTTATGTGTTCATTATTGATGGTTTTTATATGTCTAATATGTTGCTCATGATTAAGTAAAACTCATTGAAATTTTGTGTTAGTAACTTGATCTAATTACCCAAAAACATACCATTTTTACACTTGCAATTTAAAAGAGACAATTCTTCCTCATTTTAAAGATCAGTTGGAAACAAATCAATTCCATTTTCAGATCAGTTGGTATCAGAGCCTAGGTTTTTGAAGGCTTGATTGTTTGCAAGTGTTTTGTTTTCTGATGCTTACAAGGTTGAATCTCACAAGAGGAGAATGTCAACTTGTAGAGCCAAGTTCTCAATTGTCAAGAAGGAGAACTATCAAATCACCTCAAGATTCAAGGAGATATTCACCAAGTATGGCTCATGAGGAGAGCCATGGAACTCTTCCTTTAGAGGAGAAAACTTTCAGAAAATATTTCTATGATATGACTGAGATGGTCAAAGTTTTGTTTGATGAAAGGAATGCAAGATTGCAAGGTGAAATCTCCAACCCTCAAAAGGGCAATGGAGACAATGGTGATAAAACTCCAAAAGGAAATGGAGGGAATGGTGATTCTCCACCTCCTTCACCTCCATCTTCCACCTCTTCTACCATTTCACAACCACCTCCAAATTCTTCAAAAGAACATGGTAAAACTCCTTTGCTTAAGCTTGATATTAAGTTTGAATTTACAATGTACAATGGAGATGTAAATGCTGAGAAATTGGATAACTAGATTCGTCAGATCGAAGTGTATTGTAGGATACAAAGAATCACAGATGATGAAACTAAGATTCAACTTGCTTCTTTAAGATTGGATAGTGCAACACTCATTTGGTGGGAAGCCAAAACTCAAGAGGACATGAAGAAACATGGTAAAGTTTTATCCTCTTGGAATGATTTTAATGTTGCAATTAAAAGGAAATTTTATCCATTAGCATACATGCAGAAAACTATTATGGATTGGCAAAACTTTAGGCAAGCTAAAGGGCAAGATGTGCAAAGCTTCACTCAAGAATTTAGGAGAAGAGCTTTGGTTTTGGGTATAGATTTGTCTTCTCAAGAAACTTTACTCAAATACATTGGAGGTTTGCATATCTACTTGAGGCATACAATACTTATGTTTAACCCTTCAAACCTAGATGAAGTTTGTGTACAGGAAACTCATTTAGAGGCAAGAGGAAGGAACGAACCTCAAGAGGGCAGCAAGAAGTATTTTTCTAATGGAGACAAGGGAAAGAGGAATTTTGAAGGAAATGGAAAGAAAAATGCTTCAATCAATAAAGAGAGAGAGAAACTCTCATGTAAACATTGTTCAAAGGATGGCCATGATGAAGACCATTGTTGGAAACTTCATCCTAAAAAGAGACCAAAAAAGTTCAACAACAAAGAGAAACCAAACATTGTTGCAACTGTACAACAAGATTTAGGATCTGATTCGGAAAATGAAACAAAAATCACAGCCATGAGTTTACAAGGTAAGAATTCTAATGCTAACACTAGTTCTTCAAATTCTGATATCAATGAAACTCAACATGAAAAAGAAAGAATAGAGAGTTTTCACATAAGGGTAATTTCAAAACATACCAAGATAGATACTCTTTTTGATACAGGATCACAAGCAAACCTTATTTCTGAAGACATTGTCAAGAAACTAGATTTGGAAACTACTCCTCATCCTTAACCACACCCTTTAGGTTGGATATGTGACAATGCCAAATTGCATGTGACAAGAAGGTGTAAACTTAGATTTTCCATCACTGCAAACTATATAGATGAGGTAGAGCTTGGTGTTATTCCATTGGATATTTGTGGTATTGTGTTGGGAAGCCCATACTTATATGATAGGAGAGCCATCTTTCATCATCACAAGAACAAGTATCATTTGTTTAAAAATGGAGTTGAGTACATTGTTAGAGCACACACAAAGAAGATGAATTTGTCACTTACAAATGTTGGACAAATGAAGAGACTAGTCAATGCTAGTAAGAACCTTGTATTTTTGATGATTAAACCCAATGACAATGATGAAGAAGTTTTCTAAGGATGTGATGAAACGTTGCAATCTGATTTATATGAGTTTGTTAACGAACATGTTGAGATGTTTCAGGAACCAAGGGGATTACCTCCTAAAAGGGGTATCCAACATGAGATTCGTTTGCAGCAAGAAGGTCATCTTCCAAACATTGACATGTGCAGGATGCCAGTCATGGAGAATGTTGAAATCATAAAACAAGCCCAAGAGTTGATTGACAAAGGGGTCTTCAAACCAAGCACATCGCCATGTAGGTCACCAATTGGTTTGGTACTAGAGAAAGATTGTATATGGTGTATGTGGGTATATTTCAGAGCCTTGAACAAGACTACATATATGATTGTTGAAGGAGATGCATGGAAGAAAGCTTTGAAATCAAAGCAAGCTCCATTGTATGCCTTGACAAGCTATGTTTCCACTTGGTGATAAGGTATAAGAAAGACATTTATGACAAAGTTGTTGATATTCTTACTAGGCCTATTGTTAGTTCTTTAGTTATTTTCAAGCATAGTCTTATCATGCATAAGAGTTATTTGGAACAATATGCTTTAGATGTTGATTACAAAAATGTTTATGCAACTTTGTGTTGTACTAACCAAGTTGAGGAATGGGATTCCTATGTGCATGATAAACTTTTGTATCTTAGCAAGCTATGTTTTTCACAGGGTGAAAGAGTCAACATGACAAGGAAAGCACATTTTTCTCTTGTTGCTGGCCATTTTGGTGTAGGCAAGAAGTTCATTGAACAAGTTCAGTTTGTGCATCAAATCGTTCAAGAACAGTTGAAAAAGAATCAAGCCAAGTACATGACAAGTTTCGTGTTGGTATTCAAGGCACAAATCCAAGCAAGGTTGGATGGATTGAGGTGGGAAAGGTGAGGGAACTGTACCCTCATATTTATATTGACTAAAATTAGCTTCAAAACAAAAACGTGTGTAGGCCTCATCCTCATGAACCCAACGCAACTTGAACGGGTTCAAACATACGTGGTATGAGTGAGATATTGTGTTCTGTTCATTTTTCCAAACATGCAAAATTTAGCTGACTATACAGTCTGTACAATGTTGACGTGGCAGCTGACCGTACAGTCCATACGACCATATAATGCTGACATGGTAGGGTACGAACCCACACATGGCAGGTGATGTGGCAGTGATGAGTTGGAATGCTGACATGGCAAGCTCGGTGGTAGACACATGGGTGAATGGATGCTGACATGTGTCACATATTGGGAAAGTGTAATGGTGCCACGTGGCCCAGTCATGGGTTGCCACATGGTACCCCTCTAGTGAAAAAAATTGGTTTTTGGTCTACAGGGGTTGAACCCCCAACCTCTGGGAGGACACATCAGCATTTTGGCAGGCCCAAGCTACTATCCCGCCAAGGGTTAGGTCTTAACCTTATAGTTCTTTAAAATTATTTGAATTGCATTATGGTATGGGTCACGGAGAATAAGGTCGAGGCTTAGCCCTAGCCCCCAGCGCAAACACCGATATGACTCTACCATATGACTTGTCCACTCTATAATTGTTGGCACACACAACTGTTAGCCCCCAGTTTACACACCATACGAATGTCCATTAACCTTTGGTGTGAACTATTGCAATGTTTATCCCCAGAGCATACACCATATGACCCTCCCATGTAACCATTGGCGCGTTGATTGTTTGCAATTGGGGTTATGTAATGTCCCTTTCCAAATAGGATCTCCAGGAGAGGATGCTTAATGGTCTAAACCACCCCGTTAGACTATAGCTAGGGCCAAAGAGGGGTAAACAGGGTTACTAAAGGTCACTCCAGTCACAGGTGTTATATTTGGAAAGTGACATTGAGCTAACAAGGGTTTAAAGCGCTTTTAAGTCATTATGAGCTAAAAATAGAAGTCAACAGTGAATTAGGGTTTCAGCATGATTTAGGGTTTTGGAAATCAACAACGAATTAGAGTTTCAGCATGATTTAGGGTTTGGAAAGCTATAAAGGAAGGGTCATCAACCTAATTCATCATTATACACATTATGACTTGCATTGAGGAGAAGAGGTGCATCTCAGGAGAGATAGTTCAGTGTATTCCAGGAGGAAGACACCAGTTAGCTGATTTCAGTGTTGAAAGACACACCTTAGTCACCGGGAAGATCATCCAGGTCTTCCATCATTCTTCATTGATTCCACAGTGCTCCCATATTCTGGGTATTATCTTTTAGTTGCTTATTTGTATTCTGGCTAAGATCCTTTTGTATTTTGATCTAGCCAAGTGTTGTTATTTAATTCAGCCGCAAGTGCTTATTTATATTCCGACTAAGATCCTTTGTATGTTGATCTAGTCGAGTATTGTCAGTTATTCAGCCGCATTTGACCATTTTGTAATCCACAGAGATATCATAATATAAACTTTGCAATCCTTTGTCGTGTTTATTATTTGTATGATCATCTATATGTTGTAAACCTTTGATCCTACACACACATTAGTAGCATTTCCTAGACTAGCCAAGTTAGGAACAGTACAGTGGTATCAGAGCTTTAGTCCTGCCAGCCCGTGACTAAAGACAATGAGTGCAGTAGAAGACCCAGAGGGCTGTGAACACGTAGGTGACGAATATGTCACTTACAACAGGCATCAGGAAAGAAGACATAGGCCTGATTTTCCCCCTTTTCCTCCTAGATCAGAGGAAGAGGAAGAGGCACACAGAGAAGCAGAGAGAAGGGCAGAGCGTGAGGATGAGTGTGAGGCAGATAGGATTCTAGGAGATAGATATGAGCAAACAGAGGGCAGTGTCAAGGCCCCTGTAGATCTAGAGGTAGCTTTCATGCAGGTTATCAATGATATGTTAGCTAGTCAATGGACCATGTCTCAGTCCTTCGCACAGGTGGTTGATAGATTGGCTAGAGTGGGCACCCCAAATACACAAGTCCCGCATGCAACACAGGTGAAATCAGGAGCAGGCAGTAGACCCCAGTCACCCTCTCGCACATACACCTTTGCGAGTAGGATTCCCAAACCCTTGTTTCCTAATTTCTAGAGGGCACCCCCGATAGTAGCATCGCCACCAATAGCATAGAGGCCACCCACTCATGTCAACGACATTGCAGAGTATAGGAGGGAGTATGCAGCATTGGGTCATGAATTCCATCAGGACATGACCTTAGTTGAATACTATGGACTCAGACTCAGGAACCGCCCTAGAGAGCCATAGAGGGGAGGACCACAACAACAACAGGGGCATAACCTCGATTTCATCCGAAAAGTTGGGAAACTCACCATCCCTTCTTTCGACAGATCATCCAAATACACCACCAAAGCTTGGGTACAAAAGCTAGACACGTATTACAATCTCAACCAGATGACTGAGATAGAGTCCATCAGTTTCGTGACCATACACTTGGAGGGTGAGGCACACGAGTGGTGGTATCATGGACTGGTGACATTGGGTCACAGTTGTATCACCTCCTATAGGGAGTTTACAGATAGGCTCATGGATAGGTTTGACAGGAAGGATCTCGAGATACACTTCAGGGATCTAGCCTAATTGAGAGAAACCGGCACAGCAGAGGCGTTCATCATAGAGTTTTAGTGGGTAGCCATGGTAGTGACAGATATATCAGAACCCAGGTTGATCATGCTATTCACAGAAGGACTCACAGAGCCTTTGAGAGGATGGGTGAAGGCATACAGGCCTCCCACTTTGCAAGATTCCATCCTTCACACTCGAGATCTGGAAAACTCAGTGCCAAAGACTAAAACTTTCTCCAAAC
>JASDQU010686838.1:24067-39248 GCA_032191745.1 Picea mariana | reverse complement strand
GTGGTTTGATAATACCACTCCTGTATACTGAAATGAATAAGGATATGACACGTTATCAATCGTTAATACAATGGTTTATAATTTATGCCTCCAACCCCTTTTTATCTAGCATGCACTTTCATTGGCCGAAATAAACTGAGATCGTCGATCTTACATCTATATTTTTGGTCCAATCATGTCTGTTGAATTTTCATTTCAAATCCTGTTTGTTCTGTGCTGCATGTACAAAAATATGGAAAAAAGGTACAATATACATGCTATCGAACCTAAAGTTAGGACTGAATGAAAGGGGAAAATTGATTTGAATTGAACACAAATAGATCCATTGTAAACCATTTCATATTGAAAAAACATCTATAGGATCTACATTCTCTATCTACATCAGCAACGAGACTACATACCAAAGACCTTGTGGGGTTGATCCCTCCTTAGATGCACATGTGGGGCCAGTATCTCCTTGTATGGGTTTTCTCCTCTGCGCACTCTCCATAATGGCAGGTGGGGTAGATCAATGAAGAGATCAACAAGTTTGGAGTGGGTTTATTTGGTAGGGGGTTTGGCACAATAGTGTTTTTTTTTTTTTAATCTTTGAGTATTGTTTTTTTATATTTGTTTATTTTTTAATTGTTGTTTGTTTGTAATATAATTTATATTTACTAATAGTTAAAATCTATCAACACGTGCTAAAAATGGGTTAGGAGGATATAGGTTGGTGGGTTATGAGATAAATCAGGGTGAATGACTTCTAACCAACCAATGATACATACAAGAATATGACATACAACTTAACAAGAAACAATTAACTCATATAATAAAATACTTTAAAGAGAATAAATCATAGAAAATATGTAATTACACACCCTGACTTACATTTCAACAATTCAATATCAATGATATTCTTCTTTGTCCAACTCCAAATCTGTATCATTCAGTCCAGAATTTGGTTTAGAATGGACACTATAAGGATTGGGCACAACAACATCATCATCAATGTCATTTTCGATAATTTCATCATTGATATGATCATCAAGAACATTTCCATCTACATCTAGCTCAACTTCTTCATCTTCTTCATATAACACATCTACTTGCTCCTTTGCATCATCTTCTTCCTCTACACTATAATTTAGAGTCCTTCCTCTTGGATCATATCTAACAACACATGACCATCTCGCTTTACCTGTAACATTTGAGTAAAAGACTTGCTCACATTTGCTTGGAAGAACATAAAGCTGAGTACTCATCTCATGCGTCCTTGTATTAACCATGGTAAATCCATTCTCATGCTCAACAACAATTCTTTCAGGATCACGTTCATTCATTCGTAACCTATACCATTTGACTTCAAACAAGACTAATTTAAAGGATTTAAAGTCACATTCAAGTATATCATTCAAATATCCATAGTATCTATTTTCAGATACCTATGGATGCCTGTCACTTCTAGATGAAACATTAGTGACCTGAAATAAAGTTCTTTTTTCTTCTCATGCAACTTTTTTATGCGAAATTTATGACCATTGCACCACATAGCCTTGTGGTGTTTTAACTGCATTATGCCCAACATGTRAAAAATGCATTGTCAATTAATTAACATGTTTAGAATTAGTAATTATTTTAAGAAAATAACAGACAACATACATTAATATAATGGAAAATAAGTAAAAACTGTGGGTGAATATGCTTGTCYGTTTATCATTTAAACCATATGATAAATCAATTTCCGTCTATGTAATATTGGTATCTTGATTATGATGAGCCTCTTTAACCAATGCARCGATCCCTTCCCATGATAACCTACCATAACATTGTATACATCATTCTATCCATACCTTCATCCAATCAAGATTGTTTGCAATGTATAAATGTAGTGCATCCCACTCTCGACTAGCTATATGAAAAAATAACAATTCATCAATAATTAGGTACCATGGAAAAGCTTAATAATTGATGGAAAAATAAAATTAAATAGGTACGATATAGGTAAAACTGAATAAAAAAAAGTATTGTATATCTCTACGATCTAATTACCTTTTACTTTGCTCATTCTACCTTTCCCCAACAAGACCTCCCCTTAAAATTTGTTGACAGAGTTGACATCCCAAATGAGAGGCACATTCATATTTGCTGCTAATTTAGGAAGATACTGACTACTATACACCAAGGATTGACATACCATATATCCCTCCACCATATAACCTTCAGGACATGCTCTTCATCTAATAAAGGCTTTCAATGATTTCAAATGCCTCTCCACCATCCACATTGACCTTGTGTGTAGATGTCCACAAATTTCAATCTCCTTAATTTGGTGTATGAGGTAGTGTTATTGTGCATTGAAAATTGTCGGAGGTAGGTATTTTTGCATTTCACACATTAGTAAAGGAAGACATCTCCTCCAATACCTTATATCTTCTTTATGGACTTCTTTAGATGACAACCACCTACACATGATGCAAGCAAATGATTGTAATTTTAAGTGTATACATTGGAAGTAAAACACATGTGAACAAGTTCTACAACGAATATTTTTCATAGAATTGTTAGTTACCTCATGTATTTGCCAAGTTCATATATGACTTGTTTTATGTTGTTGTAAGAGTTTTCTGGAAGAGATAGAGGTAGAACATACCGTAACAAAAAATGAATCATTATAAACATTAGAGGTACAACATACTGTAACAAAAAAGTAAACAAAAAAATACCAATAAGATGTATACCAAATAGAAATATAACAAAATTATTACCTTATAGAAGGTATGTCAGCCATGAATTTTTACCCCACCAAATTCACCTTTCTTCGTTAAGATATTATTTATGTTTGAAGCAAATCCCGTGGGAAATTTAAATTTTCATAATGACTTCTTTTACAACACTGCTTTGCTGCTCTGTAAATAACCATGGAAGACTACTTTGATGTCCATCACTATTTGAATTAATGACATTTTTCATTGCATGATTAGCTTCCTGAATATCACTACAAATTTTGCCAATTTTTTCTTTGTCACTCCTTCCATCTTAGATTCTCCATAATGTTTTTGTTACATTCTTCCCGATATGCATTCTATCAAACAAGCGAGCTTTTGTAGGTTCTCATAGTAGGGAAGCCTGTTGAATTGTATAGGGTATGTTTTCATTCCTCTCGGAAGCCCATTAATACCTTGACAACATTTATGAAAAATAAATGAGATTACAATAATAATTGTTAGATACAGTAAACAAATTTCAATACAAATTAAAATTGTAAAACATTAATATATATGATACATAGACTAATTGATTACCTTGACAATTTCTATTATATTCCAACTTCCATAGGTGAGGTGTCATTCTTCATGGTTTTATTCCAGTCTCTTCTTTGAAATTGGAAATATGTTTTTTTGTAGTTCGATACCTATGGTTCTTAGGGAGGAAGTTCCTATACTCATCAAAATATCCTTTCCTAAACTTCTTGAACGGTGAGATTTCATCCTAGGACCACATAGTGGACATGCAAATTTACCCTTGGTTTGTAGGACTACAACATATGGATTAATGTTAGTACCAATTATATACCAAGGAATTATTTAAAAAAAATGCATGATATTTTCAAATATATATATATATATATATATATATACTATTAAAGTGAAATAGTACATTACATACCACAAAAATGTGTTAGCCTTGGCGCATCATGAATTGTCCATGTAATTGAAATTGTTTTTTCGCTATTGGTATAGAGATGCCGTACATAGTGGTGCCAACCCATAACTTTAGTAACTCGTCAATAAGAGGCTCAATATATACATTCATATATTTAACTTGGTAAGTACCTAATTGATTGAAAATATACATCATTACTACTTATATATATGTATATATAAGAAATTATGCAATGAACAAGACAAATGAAATGTTACGTACAAAAAATTATTGTAAGCAAATACCTAGAACAATCATTGCCAACATTGTGTGCTCCCTCTTTATTGACATCCAAGGAGGAAGGTTATTGTTTATACAAAAATAGGCCACACTGAGTAAATAGACCTGAGCTCACCAAGTGGGACACAATCAACTTCCAATGAAAGCCTAACATTATGAGGTTCTTCTTTAAAAATTGGCCATTTTTATTTGATGTTCCTAAATGCAGAACCATTTATAGGCATTCAAAGAACACCATATTCACTTTTGTTTCATGCATGGTAATCCATAATTTTTTCTAGGCTTTGGCACCTGGACAATCACTACAAACATGGAATTATGGGAATGTGACGAAAAACCTTGTGAGGCACGTGTTGTGTTACTTGATCGGTTCGATATATACTAAGTTGACATTGTGGGAATTTTGTTTCCGATGCATATTATCCATAATAAATAATATTATCATTAGGACATGCATCAATATCTTGGTACTCCATTCCAATATCTTTCATAATGACAGATAATTCTCGGTATGTGCAAGGTAAAGTATTTGATGATGCTAGGAGAAATTCACCTAACAATCTACAACACAAAATATAACTAGTTGATGTAAATGATACTAATATTAAATATTGCATCCTTATAATTTACACATTAATTAATAACACTAAGAATAGAGAAACAAAACAAAAATAGACCTTTTATGTATATGTGATGAATTATATTACATACCTTAGGATTTGGGTCAGACAAGTGTTTGACAAACCATTCAATACCTTCAAGTTCACTAACAACAATATAGAAGAGAGAAGATTTGTCCTCGATCCTTTATAAAGGGGTTGTTGCGACTTCTCAATCAAAGGTACATCATGACTATCATCAAATTGGCATCCATTGGAGAAAAGGTGTCCTGGATCAATCTATTTATACCATCATTCTAAACTGTACCATTATTAGTGTCATGTTCTTCCATGGGACTAACTTGATCTCCAATATTCACTCCACATTCCTCATTATGTACAATATGATTTCTACTACTACTTGGCACATTCTCAAGATCGCACTTTGGATGCCCTTTCTTTATAATTACAATCAATCAAATGATATTAGTGTATGTAATGAATATTGAAAGGATAGAAAGTTCTACGGATACAATCAGTACAAAATCATATAATGAGTACTAACCTACCAAGGGACGATATTTATACCTCCCTTCAACGTGTCCAAATTGTCTACAATGCCTTTCATTTGTTTTTATTAAAAGTCTTCTTCTATTGAAGCCCCTGCATTAATTGCAAGGGAAATAAAATTTCCTATCACCCTTTGATTCCAATGCTGCAAATAACCTTTGAAGCGTCCTATCATTTTCCTCTAGTGTAATGTTATATGGAATTGTAATTAACTCTTACAACAAAATCCAATGAATCAATTTAAGTACAATACACAAATATATTCTACCAATTTCACACATGTAAACACATTGCTATAGGTCAAAAAAAATAATACACATAATAGAGAGGAAGAGGAGCTATGAACCCATGCGAGAGGAATTAAAGGAAAGGGAAACACTTATATGGTTTTCATTTTTTCAAAAAGTTGGGGGACATCCTTCCAATATTTGTAAACATTTTTGTTAAATGGTTGGCATGTACCCTCCAACCTTTCACACCAGGTAAAAATCCAATATTGTTGAAATTAGGGAAAGGGAAAAAGCTTGAGATATCACCCTAGTATACATTATTTAGGGTTTACAACATATCTACAGTCCTATAACTTGTAACATGTAAATTACCAACCGTATGCATGGATTTTTCTTGGTAGGGCAGGTATTTTTCATCATGCCCCATTTTCATGTTTTGTTATGCATTTTTCCCTATATGCATTCTTTTCCATTTACAAGGAATTTTTTAGCCTCTATGCACAAAAGAGGGTTTTTCATTTGAAAATGAACAACTAAATGTATTAAATCTCTTATAACTAGGAAGTTTGATGGGAGGGTTGGGGGGCTCTGTGGCTAGGGGAAACCCTAGCTATCACTATCTGTTTGCATAAGCGTTTACATGTGACGATTTGGCTTCCTTCGAGAGCTATTTTCCTCTCGTCGATCTCTTGGTGGTGTGGATCAACCTCTCATGGCCTCTCTCTCCTTATTCTTTGAGGTTGCAGCTCAGTGCGACTCTTTCCCATGATCTACTAGTTGTCCTTGCTTGTTCGAGCTGAATTTAGTGCTGGGATTTTTGGGGGGAGAGGATGAGGCATTCCCCAGTGTCTCATGCCCTTTCCCTCTGCCTTTGATCATGATTCTGCTGGTTTTTTGGTGGTCTGAGCCACCTTTTCTTTCACTACTATTGTATTCTCTTTTGAGGCAGTCTCTCACCTTTGCGGCCTCTTTCCTGTTCCTTTTGTTTTTCCCCTTTCCAACACTGGTTCATTCAAGTTTTGATGTATAATTAGAGCCCCATCTTTGGTGCTAAGGAGATGGTGCCATGTTCGATTTTTTAGTGTTGGTTCTTGGGGTTTTGTTTCCCTCCTTTCTTTGGGAGGATGTATGCTGCTCTGACCTGTTCCGTCCGACTTCTGGGGATCCTTTAGGGATTTTCGTTCGATGCCTGCTCTCGATGAGGTTTTTGGTCTTCTTCTTGGGTTTTCACTTGTGGTTCTGTGATGGGGATATTTCGGTCCCTCTTTTTGTTATGCATGGCTTGTTCTTCCTCCAAACGATCTTATGATGTTATTTTGTTTTTTTAGATGTTTGGATTTTCCGGGCTTGCTCATGACATAACAGTTTTCTCATAGAGGCTAGCTAGACTAAATGCATGAGTTCTCATGCATTCTTTAGAATGCAAATTTTCTCTTTATGAATAAAATTTACACTTTTTTTCCTTGGGAAAACAAATATCTTATAACTAAATTTCAAGCTATATAGAAGCACGGGCATGCATTTCCATTAGGTCACTTTCCACTGCTTTGGTCTTTCAATTCACAAGGTATATTTTTCCTCTTTTACATAGCAACCCCATTTATGTTTGAAAATGAAAAAAAAAATGTACACAGGTGTAAATTATATAATACACCCTCAACAACTTGAATCACTCAAATTGGAGGTGTTTTAAGACGCGAGTGTGCATTTTTGTGAAGCCTGGTGTGCATTTTACAAAGGGTAGGAATTAGAGTTTAAAAGAAAAACATGTATTTCTTATGTGTGAGTGTGCATTTTTAGATGTGGAGACTATAAGAATCTTGAATTAGGGTTTTATGCAACAACATAAACCCAACTAATCATTTCATTATTTTCCAAATGGTTGGCATGAAAAATCAATAATGGAAACACTGAGGATTGGGTGGGTGGGAAATTGTAACATACCCATCCTATAGTAAGGCATAAAATATTTATGCCTTAGGTTTTCATTTTAGAGGACACTGGGTGTTTTCAGAAAAAAAACCTTTTGCTATGAATAAAGGGTAAAAACTGCCTTGTAAAACAAAGAGGTCAAATTGTTAAAATTGGCCTTGTTGAAACTCACGCCAGATCAAGGGAAATGCATTCCCAATGGTGAAATTGGTATGCTTATATCAGGGATATATAGGCTTATGAAACATCCATTCCTTCAAATAAATTATGCACACCTCATGGTGAAAAATGCATGCCCTCAAAAGGAAAAATGCATAAAATTAATGTTTGAAAGCATAACATATGATAAATGCACGCCCTAGGAAGAAAAATGTTTGCCTTGTGTTGGTAATTGTATGTTGACCTTAAGAAATTACATGAAAACAMRGTATTGATAAAAATGCATGCCCTRTAAGGGAAAAATGCACGTCTCAAGTTCAAATTGCACGTTGAAGGCATGAGATTGCATGTTTASATAGTAAGGAGGAATATGCACACCTTGTTAATGAAAAATGCACACCCTAGACATGTTATGCATCCCTATGCTTGCCTAAAACCTASATGCTTCTTCCTTATCTCATTTGAATGGATTGCATAGGAAGATGAATGTAAATGGATTTTGATCCATTGTGTATGATTGATGCTACTATGGAATATCTTATAATAACCATGAACCCATGTTTGACAAGATATTTGGAAACACACATATGTAGTTAACCTTGTATGTTGAGTTGTTGCCCTAGTCCCAGAATCTTAGAAACTCGAAGTACTTGTAAGTCTCCCACATCTATGATTGATTTCAAATGCATGTAATATATATTGATTACCATTTAATTTGAGATTGAGTATGTGTGTTTGTATTATAATCAACAACGTTTGTAATTTTTCTTTCAAAATTACCCTGACTCATTCTTGCAATCGTTTTTTTTTTTCCAATATACAACGCTCAATCATGAAAACCCCCTAGTACTTTCCCTCATTTAGAAGACGAAAAGTTTTCATTAATTCTCAAAAATCCCAATTCCATTGTTAAAAAATGCTACAAATCTACTTGAGTGTGGTTATAAAAATGCATGACAAGTTTTGTAGAAGTGTTATTTGTAATAAATAATATCTTATCTATAAAGATTAATTTACTTTTCTTATCAAAAGTTTTTTGTAGAAAAATATACCAATATAACCCTAAATCATTTTAAAAAAATTCAGTTGCCTGCCAAGGGTTTCCTCATTGTGAGCATGCATTCCATGACTTCCATTCCTCAACGTGAGTGTGCATTCCATGAATTCCATTCCTCAACATCCATACCTGTTAGCATGCATTCCTCACAAAACCATTTCAACTTTGAACTCGCAAAAGCACGGTTGCAATTGAAACAAGGGAGTCCTATACCATGGGAACACCAATTGAAATAGGCAGTTCCCAGGATGAAAATTTCACTGTCAACAAATTCTAGGAGTGTGCCGAAGAATGGAGAGACACAACAAATTGTCCAACTGGTATGATAAATATACTGATAAGGGTAGAGGTTTTTGAATTTATGTTTGGACCCTTCCATTTAAAAAATGATGAGATAGATATGACCATGGATAATTATGATGACATAGATATGGAATTGAAACTATTTGGATAGAGAGTTTACCTAGACGCTGATTTGTTTGCAAGAGAAACATAAATTCCTTGCAGAGGGGGAGAAACATTTAACTCCAAGAAAACCCCTAAGGTAGAAAATATGTGGGAAAAAAGGTATTTGTTATGAGGAACGGGTTATGAATGCTAGATGTTCCCTAGGGACTATACAAGTCTTTGATTCAAATTGTCCTTAAGACAATTATGAATCATCATAAGACTGATATTTTTGGTGACTGCATGAGGCTAGTCATTTATTGGGTTGAAGACAGGGTCGTATATGTACCTCATCTATTGGATAAAAAATTACATAATGCCCTTGAAGAAAGTAAAAAAAAAAAATATTAAGTTCAGTTTCCCGGGCACACTACAAAAAATTATTGATTTATATTGACCCAATGACCAAACAAGCCCTCTTAAAACCTACATTAGGAGATAAAAAAAAAGAAACCCATTGAGGAAGTACATGAACAACTTCAAATGATGGTGTGGAAATCAGTTCTAATACAATTTCCAAAGATGAAGTTAATGTTGTCAGAACTTTAAGAGACCTAGATGAATCTATGAATGAAGCTGAGGAGCAGGGAGGTATGGACCGTTATATGGAAATATGAGATGATGATATTTGTGTTACTTTAGAAACTATAATTGATATAATTCCTCCTAAAATGGAATTACTTGAGTATAACGTCCATGTTATGGGCGCTGATTCTACCTCTCCAAGTTCATATGTGAACAATCCAACAAACATTTTTGATAACCGATTCGTTTCCAGGGAATTGGATGGAATGATGCATTACAAACTTCTTGCAATGGAGGATTCTTCCTATATATACACCTGGAAGAAAAAGTACAAAATACAACACATAGTTAATGTGGAATGTTTGAATAAATTTGGAAATATGAAAATTGCAATTGCAAGGAAAATACAAGAATTAAGAAGCATAATACAGGGAAAAGATCGTATTATAGTTGGATTAAAAAACGAGGTATCCCTCTTTATAGAGGAATGTAAGAGGGATATTGATGATGCTAGGGAAATGTTCGAAATGTCATTGACTACATATACAAGAACTATTTCAAATCTTGAAGAAGAATTGAAAAGAAAACACAAGTTTTGAAAATAACTCCATTGAAAACTACAAGTAATCCAAATTTGGATGAATTAAAAAATAGTTTGAAGGAGAAATAGGGACTTATTCAAAAATTTAAAGCTGAATTTGAAAATATAGTGATAGAGCTACGTCGGAAGAATAATTAAGATATTGAAGAATATAAGAACAAACTGGATAGTTTGAAGAAAAAAAATCGTAACCAAGATAATAAGTTGAATCAGTAAAAGATGGCACTTCTCAGAGAAAATGGGAAGATTAGAGAACTTGAAAAGGAAATACAAATGCTTACTAAAGAAGGTGGAAATGCTAAGGGTGCAAGTAAAAGTAAGGGTATGGATAAGGGAAAAGGTAAAAGTAAGGGAAATGCAACAAAAGAAAAGAGTACATAACTTGAAAAGGAAACAAAAAATGAGATCAAAGAAGGTGGAAAACATCAGTATAAAGGTAAAATTCAGGGTATGGGTAAGGGTAAATATATAAGCCAAGGCAGTCCAATAAAACAAATGCCTTCAAAACACTTGGAAACGTTCAGAGAAGGAAAAGAGAAGATGTATCATGAAGCTAAAGTATTAAGTAGTGCTCTAGTTGATCTCTATTCCCCATCACCAATGGTGAAATCATTGAAGATGATGATAGTTGAGATAGATGCAAAGATTAAAGAGATCAATAATGAACTCTTACAGAAACGAAAGACACAACATTTGGGATGTGACATGGAGATACAAATGTTGAAATCTCAAATTTTTGATTTGTATAGGAAATTACAGAGTACAACAGTGATTGGGGCGGTGCTAATTTTGTCTGCTACATCAGAGAAACAATATTTGAGGGAACAAGAGTTTGAGAATGAAGTACAAAAACACAGGGGTCAATTGGATGATGTTCGATCCAAAATGAAAACAGAAAAGGAAAAACTCGAAAATAATCAAAAGAACAATGACGAGAAGTATAAGAAGAATACACATTTGTTGAAAAAGCAAGCAGAAGAAAAAACAAGATTACAAAATTCTGCAAAGAAAATTAAAGATCTATAGAAACAATTACAACATGTGCCTACTACAACTACAAAACAATAATAACCCTCTACAACGACAAAGAGAGGCTTTGCAAATTTTTATTCATCTCAAGAGTAGGGCTTGCAGAAACCTCCCAAGCAACCTTGGGTAGTTACAAAATAGGTTTGGTTTATATACCATGTAATTACATTTGAATATGTAATATATATCATTATTCCATAAGTTTACTAAAAATGCATTTCATTTAATGCAATTAATGACATGTATGAGTGTGTATAGTTATTGACATGTTTGAATGTGTATAGTCACATATCAATTCCTGTAATACTTTAAAAGTTACTTGAGGTTGAGTTAGACACATATACACCACCATTCTCATCTTGTTTGCAAGATGTTTGAGTAAAACATAAGTAGTTTCTTGTACTTGACATTTTGATATAACAATGGTAATTGCATAGATTTGTCATTGTTGTAATGAATATGAAACCTATATGTATCAAGTATGAATATGACTTGTAAAACAATAATTGTGCATCAAAATTACAATACATACACAAGCTACAAATGCAACATTTTCCCAATTTCCTCCACAATGGTAATTTTCATAACATGACCACTCATAATCCAATATATATATAACTAGCACATACATACATAAATATACATACATACATATACATATACATATAACTTCCAAATATTGCTTATTTATATACATACATAGTCTTAAACCATAATATGCAAGCAATCTTGCAGAAATACCCTACTGGGTATGTTCATATACAAAAAGAATCCACAACCACAATATTTCACTTGAAGAATTATTAATCTATCATCTATCACTATAAATAATTTCAGAGTTGTATATGTAACAATACATATTAGTTCATGCATGTAACCCCAAACCAAAATGTGTATTTCACTCTATAAATTATGGGGATCTGTTGGCCCTTGACCAAGTTTTGGGAGTTTCTTGGTCATGTTGACCTATTTTGGGACTTAGATAGCCTGTCGAAGGAGGAGCGCAAGACGAAGTGGAGATCACGGGATCTCGGCCCCCTTTTGGGCCCCTTTTTGGGTTTTTGGGAATATGTGACAGGAATGGGATGTCGGCCCATGGGTTTACCCATGTTTAGGCCTATTTTGTATGTATAAATAGAAGGATAGGCAATGTAAGAAGAGAGAATAGTGCATCTATGTGATGTGAATGTATGATAAGTGAGAGCAGCGTTTGTAAGTGCTTTGTGCATGACTGTAAGAGACTTGCAGAGCTAAGTGCATATCCTTCTAGCGGATTGTGGAGAGCTTAAGTGTTGTAGCGCAAGGAAGCATGATTTAGTGAGCTGCGCAGATCTTCTGTCCTGTGCGGAGCAAGGGTTTTGATGGTTTTGTGCTTGTAACTGATTGATTGAAGACAATAAAGAAGAAGAGTTGGTGGACATAGCCCTAGGGTGGGGGTGAACCACATAAACAATGTGTTATGTGCTTTGTGCTTTGTCTTGATGTGTTCATATGTTATATGCTAAGTGCTCTGATATGTTTAGATAGATCTATTTATGCTTTGTGCTTATTATATGAGAGAATGTTAGATCTGATCTAGATAGTCATGCTTAGTGCTTGATATGCTCATTTTGATCCATTTGTATATGCTAAGTGCTTGAATACTGTAGATTAGCGTGAATACTGTGAAGCTCTGTTGTATCAACGAAGTGAATAGTGATTACATATTAAGGAACTGATGATGCTAAGAGCTGTATTAAATATTATAATCACCGATCCGTGTCCTAGCTAAGGTTGTAGACAACTGAGTCTTGCAACCACCCCTGCCTCTACCTCGGGTGAGACTTCATCTGCTTCGTAGGTGTTGCCGAAAGGGCCGATAGTTAGGGATTTATTGGTGCGCTATTGTAGCATTGAACCCTGGGTCTGCCCCTGTGCCAACAGGATCAACAACATATATACATTTTCATTTTTTCATAACAAGGAGTGCATTTTCCTCAATGCCCCATTTTCATGAAATTCCATAAGAACAATGTGCATAATTCATCTAAAGTTATGAATTTTCCCTAACATTGTGATTTAAGGAAGATATAATGCAAATCCTAACACAAGGATTGTAGTCTTCACTCCATGGTATGTTCAAACTTCATCTACAACAACAATCCACAACCACAATATTTCACTTGTGTAATCATTAATCTATCATCTATTATTGATGATTGCAACTACGTGAGACATTCTCCAGGACACAAACCTGAGAGAGAGCTCCTGAGAGGGGTGTGTGTTTCCTATTTGAGATAGAGCTGGAATGTAGAGATGGATTCCTCCTTACAGAGAGTTGAGAAGAACTCCATATGATTCTCCCGTGTAATTCATCGAGAAAGGAGATCTGCTGATTTGGACGTGCCCGTGGCTGAGAACAAGGTGAACATGTGAAATCCCAAAGTGCTGGGTGCATCGTCATGAGACATAAAAGAAGATGATGTATCCTCCTCCTTTGAGAAGAGATTTGATGAGAAACTACATATGACTCTCCTGTGTAATGCAGTGGAAAAGAATATTTGTTGAGGGGACGTGCCTGTGGACGAGCACAGGTGAATGTGATACTAGTGGATGAACACTAGTGAAGAAGTGGTTCTTCTATGTAATGCAGTGAGCCAAAGATATGGAAATCCCTATGGATGTGCCCCTAGTGGCTGAGCACTAGTGGGTGTATGAGATCCCTTGCTATATTTTTTAAGAGTCATACCTGTCTGTAACCCTAATTGTAATCTAAAGGGTACAGGTCGGCCCCACCTTAATGTGATTGATAATTAATGTAAAAGATAATTAATCTGGTTAATATTAATTATATTACGAGATAGAGAGGTTGGCCCTATTGTGCCAATAGACACTTCTATTGACCGGTAAAGTCTAACATAAGTAAAGGTACATTCTCCATTGAGGAATCATATCTTTCATGTGAGTTTGGAAATTTCAGCAAGTACATTTTCTTGGGAAAAGTGCTCACCTCTCTTAGGCGCTAGTATTCTAGGGTTTGAAAGCACCCTCTTGTGTGCTAAGTTTTATTGGTGGTGAATGTATTTCTCTTGAAAAATATAGAAAAGGATTTGGTTGGGTTTTCTTCCCTTGTTGAGAAGGGTTTCCCATGATACTTCTTGTGTTCTTGGGCATGGCATTTCTTCTTGTGATATTGGTTGCTACAACATTATTGGTTATGGTTACGTTAAATGCTAAAATGGAATGAAATTCATTCTTAACCTTGTTTATTGAAAAATCAACATGGTTTTAGAGCACAGGTCTTGAAGAACCCATTAGAAAAACATCTACTAGTCTCTTCTCCTTTCTGCAGAACCGTACGACCCTCTTAGGGTTTCCAAAAAATCCATATGACCCTCCTTTCTGAGGTGTTTCAACCCTTAATGCTTGAAATTTGGGGAAAATTTTGGCATAGGAATGTACGACCTCCTTCAACGCACCTCCAACAAGCTTCAGATTGAAATTCCAAGCATTTTGAAATTTTGGCCCTAGGGTTTCGCTAATCTCTGCAGAAATTTTAGTATTAGGTTTTTTGCAACTCATTGAAAGAGCTCTTCAGCTCACCAATTTTCTCCTATCTTTGAAAGGCTTATTGTTGGCAGTCATAAGTCCAACAAAACCTAAAAGTGCTAGCTTAGCCTAGCTGTTAGGTTTTCTAGCCCAGTTGACAAGGGTTTGTGAAGAATCTAAAATTATGATGAACAAAACTATGATGGATCAAGGAACTTCAAGTTCCTGGAAGACAAGATTTCAGAGGAAGGATTATTATGGGTGATAAAATAATGTGACACGATTATTACCCTCTTCATGAAGATGTCAAGAGGATAGAGATCAACTAGGTTCCATTGGAGAAATCATATAAACACCCTCAGGTATGCACTTGTATATATATTATTTGTATCATTGTCATGAGGGAAATTGCAGCAGGAAGGAACCTTTTGTTGAAGTCATGGATCCAGAGGGATCTCAGTGCATTAAGAGGAACAAAACAATGGAAGTGAAGACTCCAGAGGGATCCACTTGACCAGAGGGAGTCAAAAGTATTTGAGAAAGAGGAAGAATAGAACCATCATTGAGGAAACCAATGCAA
>JASDQU010686838.1:12420-24017 GCA_032191745.1 Picea mariana | reverse complement strand
ATATAATGCAAATCCTAACACAAGGATTGTAGTCTTCACTCCATGGTATGTTCAAACTTCATCTACAACAACAATCCACAACCACAATATTTCACTTGTGTAATCATTAATCTATCATCTATTATTGATGATTGCAACTACGTGAGACATTCTCCAGGACACAAACCTGAGAGAGTGCTCATGAGAGGGGTGTGTGTTTCCTATTTGAGATAGAGCTGGAACGTAGAGATGGCTTCCTCCTTACAGAGAGTTGAGAAGAGCTCCATATGATTCTCCCGTGCAATGCATCGAGAAAGGAGATCTGCTGATTTGGACGTGCCCGTGGCTGAGAACAAGGTGAACATGTGAAATCCCAAAGTGCTGGGTGCATTGTCATGAGACATAAAAGAAGATGATGTATCCTCCTCCTTTGAGAAGAGATTTGATGAGAAACTACATATGACTCTCCTGTGTAATGCAGTGGAAAATAATATTTGTTGAGGGGACGTGCCTGTGGACGAGCACAGGTGAATGTGATCCTAGTGGATGAACACTAGTGAAGAAGTGGTTTTTCTATGTAATGCAGTGAGCCAAAGATATGGACATCCCTATGGATGTGCCCCTAGTGGCTGAGCACTAGTGGGTGTATGAGATCCCTTGCTATATTTTTTAAGAGTCATACCTGTCTGTAACCCTAATTGTAATCTAAAGGGTACAGGTTGACCCCACCTTAATGTAATTGATAATTAATGTAAAAGATAATTAATCTGGTTAATATTAATTATATTACAAGATAGAGAGGTTGGCCCTGTTGTGCCAATAGACACTTCTATTGATTGGTAAAGTCTAACATAAGTAAAGGTACATTCTCCATTGAGGAATCATATCTTTCATGTGAGTTTGGAAATTTCAGCAAGTACATTTTCTTGGGAAAAGTGCTCACCTCTCTTAGGCGCTAGTATTCTAGGGTTTGAAAGCAGCCTCTTGTGTGCTAAGTTTTATTGGTGGTGAATGTATTTCTCTTGAAGAATATAGAAAAGGATTTGGCTGGGTTTTCTTCCCTTGTTGAGAAGGGTTTCCCATGATACTTCTTGTGTTCTTGGGCATGGTATTTCTTCTTGTGATATTGGTTGCTACAACATTATTGGTTATGGTTACGTTAAATGCTAAAATGGAATGAAATTCATTCTTAACCTTGTCTATTGAAAAATCAACATGGTTTTAGAGCACAGGTCTTGAAGAACCCATTAGAAAAACATCTACCAGTCTCTTCTCCTTTCTGCAGAATCGTACGACCCTCTTAAGGTTTCCAAAAAATCCATATGACCCTCCTTTCTGAGGTGTTTCAACCCTTAATGCTTGAACTTTGGGGAAAATTTTGGCATAGGAATGTACGACCTCCAACAAGCTTCAGATTGAAATTCCAAGCATTTTGAAATTTTGGCCCTAGGGTTTCGCTAATCTCTGCAGAAATTTTAGTATTAGGTTTTCTGCAACTCATTGAAAGAGCTCTTCAACTCACCAATTTTCTCCTATCTTTGAAAGGCTTATTGTTGGCAATCATAAGTCCAACAAAACCTAAAAGTGCTAGCTTAGCCTAGCTGTTAGGTTTTCTAGCCCAGTTGACAAGGGTTTGTGAAGAATCTAAAATTATGATGAACAAAACTATGATGGATCAAGGAACTTCAAGTTCCTAGAAGACAAGATTTCAGAGGAAGGATTATTATGGGTGATAAAAAAAGGTGACACAATTATTACCCTCTTCATGAACATGTCAAGAGGATAGAGATCAACTAGGTTCCATTGGAGAAATCATATAAACACCCTCAGGTATGCACTTGTATATATATTATTTGTATCATTGTCATGAGGGAAATTGCAGCAGGAAGGAACCTTTTGTTGAAGTCATGGATCCAGAGGGATCTCAGTGCATTAAAAGGAACAAAACACTGAAAGTGAAGACTCCAGAGGGAGCCACTTGACCAGAGGGAGTCAAAAGTATTTGAGAAAGAGGAAGAATAGAACCATCATTGAGGAAACCAATGCAATAATGCATGATCATAATATTTCTATGATTATATGGGTAGAAGCATGCATGACACAATATATCTTCAGAACAAGAGTCTTCACCAGACTTTGAAAAACATAACTCTCGAAGAAGCCTTCACCGGAGTGAAGCCTGAGATTGAACACTTTAGGATATTTGGGTGCTCAATGTATTTTCATGTACCCAAAGAGAATAAGTCCAAGCTAGACCCTTCAGGGAGAAAGAATACATTTATGGGATAAACAATGAATCTTTGAAGACATTCCAGATAAACATCCCTAGTCAGAGATAGATTGAGACAAACATATATGCTGTCCTTGAAGAAGAGATAGCCTTTCAAAGATCCAGATAATCTCAGATGGAGATTGACAGGGAGACAATGCCTTCTCCCCCTTTAGTAGTTCAGAGGGAGACAAACATTATTCCAACCGATCCAGTTGCTCCAGTTGATATGTTCATAGATATTGTAGTAGGGCATCAAAGGCCTGCCTAGGTTCACTCTGCAGGAGGCAGAGAAACATACAAGCCTCTCAAGGCACATCCGGAGAGAACAAAGAGATTTTTTGAGCTACTCTTCAGCCATGAGCCACATCATTGATTCTGAGCCTTGTTTTCATAGAGAAGCAACATGAGAACATGTATGGAAAGATGCCATAACATAAAAATACCAGTATATCTTAAAAGAATAATGTATAAGATATTGTTCAGAGACTAGAAGGGAAGTTTGTGATGACTTCCAAGTGGATCTATAAGATCAATCATGCAACTGATGTAAGTGTCGAGAAATACAAAGCAAGATCTAAAGCCAGAGGGTTCCCACAAACATAGGGAGTTGTCTATGATGAGACACTTGATCCAGTAAGCTCGATATACTTCCATCCGTACTACCATCCATGAGTTGGAAAATATATCAGATGGATGGATTCTTGATGAATTTCGGTTTCAACAAAAGTGTTTCTGATCCACACCTATATTATTACAATGTTGGTGATGAGAGCATGATTTTGATGACTTATTCAGAAAGCCTTGTTGCTGGATACAATTAAGCTTTGAATTCTGATTTCAAGAAGAAAGATATGTGTATGATGCAACACTTCTTGGGACAAGAAGTATGACATATGACCGATGATATTTTCCTGAGTCATCAAGGAAAATATACAGTGGGAATATTAAAGAAGTTCAGTATGACATAATGCAAATCCACGGTGATGGATTTGAAGAAAATGAATGATGATGATTCAAACAAGATTGATCCACAACTGATTGGATCAATAATGTATCTGGTTAACACTAGACTTGATTGATGCTATGCAGTGGATGTACTTAGTCATTCCATGAGTCAACCGAGACAGACTCACTGGACATCAATGAAACATGTATTGAGATATCTACGAGGCACAGTTAGATATGGCCTGTGATATGTCTCCAGTGTAGACTTGAGTTGGCAGGGATATGCAGAATGGGCAGAAGGTATAGTGGAACGGAAGAGCACATCCAACTGTTATTTTACCGTGAAGTTTTCCATGGTTTCCTGGTGCAACAAGAAACAAAGCCCTATGCCCTTGAGTACTATAGAAGCAAAGTATGTAGCATCAAGTGTGCGAAGAAATATAACTTCACAAGCTTTTGACAGATTTACTTGATCATTAGATGGATCCTATGATGATAACCATAGATGTGTGTAAAGCTATTTGAGAACCCAGTGTTTCATGATAATATCTAAACACATTGAGATAAAATATCATTATATCAAAGACATGATGTAGAGGAAAATAGTACACTTGCAGTACCTTCCTACACCTGAGCAGATTGCATACATATTCACCAAATTAGCTTAGTGAGGGATACCTCCCTAGTTGAGAGGGAGTGTTGATAACTACAACCAAGAACCAAGTTCAAAATACATCCGTGTGAGACTTGGCATGATGAAGAATGCCTCCCTAGCTAAGAGGGAGTGTTGATGATTGCAACTNGAGAGAGCCCCTGGGAGGGGTGTGTGGTTCCTATCTGAGATAGAGATGGAACGTAGAGATGGCCTCCTCCTTACAAAGAGTTGAGAAGAACTCCAGATGATTCTCCTGTGTAACACAGTGAGAAAGGAGATCTGCAGAGTTGGATGTGCCTGTGGTTGAGCACAAGGTGAACGTGTGAAATCCCAAAGTGCTAGGTGAATCGTCATGAGACAGAAATGAAGATGATGTATTAGCCTCCTATGAGAAGAGAGTTGATGAGAAACTACATATGAATCTCCTGTGTAATGCAGTGGGAAAAAAGATCTGTTGAGTGGACGTGCCTGTGGACGAGCACAGGTGAACGTGATCCTAGTGGATGAGAACTAGTGAAGAAGTGGTTCTTTTGTGTAATGCAGTGAGCCAGAGTTATGGACATCCCTATGGATGTGCCCCTAATGGCTGAGCACTAGTGGGTGTATGAGATCCATTGCTATATTGTTCAAGAGTCAGACCTTCCTGTAACCCTAATTGTAATGTAAAGGGTACATGTCGGCCCCACCTTAATGTACTTGATAATTAATGTAAAATATAATTAATCTGGTTAATATTAATTATATTATGAGATAGAGAGGTCGGCCCTATTGTGCCAATAGACACTTCTATTGATAGGTCAAGTCTAATATAAGTAAATGTAGATTCCCCATTGAGGAATCATATCTTTCATGTGAGTTTGGAAATTTCAGCAAGTACATCTTCTTGGGAAAAGTGCACACCTCTCTTCGGCGCTAGTCTTCTAGGGTTTGAAAGCACCCTCTTGTGTGCTAAGTTTTCTTGGTGGTGAAGGTATTTCTCTTGAATAATATAGCAAAGGATTTGGTTGGGTTTTCTTCCCTTGTTGAGAAGGGTTTCCCAGGATACTTCTTGTGTTCTTATGCGTGGTGTTTCTTCTTGTGATCTTGGTTGCTGCAACATTATTGGTTATGCTTAAGTTAAATGCTAAAATGGAATGAACTTCATGCTTAAACTTGTCTATTGAAAAATAAACACCTATCACTATAAATCATTTCATATTTTCATATGTAACAATACATATTAATTCAAGCATGTAACCCCAAACCAAAAATATATATTTCACCCTGCACCATCCCGGGACAAAACAATATATGTACATCCTACCTTTTTCCCTAATAGGAAGTGCATTTTTCTAAATGCCCTCATTTCATGAAATTTCATAAGGACAATGTGCATAATGTGCATAATTCATCTAATGATATGAATTTTCCCTAACATTATGCTTTCAAGAAGTTATCATGCAAATACTAACACAAGGCTTGCATTTTTTACTCAAGGGTGTGCATTTTACAACATGCCCTGTTTTCAAGTAGAAAACACATAATTTCCATTTTTGAGCATGCATTTTCTTCTTAAGGAATATATATCTCATAATAAGAAAGGAATTACTCACTGTCATATATATCCATCATCTCATCATACAAAATTCACCACTATATCTTTTCTACAACTTTTGTACAACCATGTAGCTTGTAATATTTCATATAATATTGACATATTCGTTCTATATTTCATCAAAAGGTCATGAATCTTTGTTCATAGAAATCATCCTTTTTGGGCTGCAAATGCACTCCTAATTGTACAAATAGGTTAAAACTATTGTAATAATCAAGTTAAAACTTAAAAACTAAATTATGGAGGCTTATCCAACTTTAACAAATTTGCCCTTCGTTTTTACAAGGAAATTATTAGCCTTTATGCACATTGGGTAGGTGTTTGTATGAAACTTCCACTATAAGGCTATATGCATGTGTATAATCACAAATTACATCCTATTCAAGTTTGATACTAGGGCGTTCATTTTACTCTAATGCCATTTTCACTTTAGATTTGCATGTAATCCCAAATCTAGGTGCATGAAAGCAACCTATCATGTTCTTAAATTGCACTTTAGATGACATGGGTAAATATTCCATATATGGAACTCCATTTTAAAAGTTTTAAAACAATTTTTGGAGCTACATAGAAGCTTGGGAATTCATTTTAATTTGGACACCTAATACGGTTGCAACCTTCCAAATTACAAGGAAAACTTTTCCTTTTCTGCACAACAACTCTTTTTAAACTTGCTATTGCAAAATTAACACCATGAATATGTATAATATGATAAACCACAACCCCAAAACTTTCACAACTCAAATATAAGGTATAATAAAACCTTCGCTTACGTTTTACAAATAGGTTGGGCATTTCCAGGATTTTACTAGGTATCTCTAGCCTATTATTGCACACCAACTTATTTTATGGCTAAAAATGCAAAAAATAGTATATAGGCTTATGCAAAATGACTTAACAAATCAATTACAATTTTAACCACTCAAATTGAATGAGTCTTGAGACCTAGGTGTGCATTTTAGTGTAGCCTGGCATGCATTTTGCACCAAGGAAAAATTTATACCAATGAAAATTTGGTCCTCTTTGTCCTAAAAGACAATTTTTGGTCTTTTTGCAGGGCAAAAGGTTTTAAGTTTCAAATTGCACAAACATAGGTATAGAAATATGTACTACTTTTATACAACCCTGTAACTTGTAATATTTCCTGTAATATTGACCACTTTATTCTATGAAAGAAATTATAGTTAATATTTATTCCATTTTGTATGTACAATTGGTTGGTTAGGAGTCATTGACCTTGATTTCTCTCATAACCCACCATCCTCTGATTCATCAAAAGGTCATGAATCTTTGTGAATAGAAATCATCCTCATTGAAGTGCAAATGCACTCCTAATTGTACAAACATGTTAAAACTATTTAATAATCAATTTACAACTCAAATATTAATTTATAGAGGATTATCCAACTTTGGGTGTGCACTTTCCTATAACCAACTTTAAAAAATTGGCCCTTCAGTTTTATAAGGGAATTTTTAGCCTTTACGCACATCGAGTATTTTTTTGTTTGGAACTATTAATATACAACTATGTCAAGGTGTAAATTCATAAATTACAACTTCTTGAAGTTGAACCACTCAATTTGGGTTAAAATTGAGACACATACATGCATTTTACTCTAAGGTAGTTTTGACTTCAGATTTACATGAAATCCGAAATCTAGGTTCCTGAAATCAACCTCTTTTGTTATAAAATTCATCTTTAGATGACATAGGTAAATATAAATATAGATATATCCATCTTATAACTTATAAAACAATTTTAGGTGCTACAAGGAAGCTTGGGCGTGCATTTTAATTTCGTCACTTAGTACAATTTCGACCTTCCAATTTACAAGGCAAACTTTGCCTCTTTTGCACATCAACCGTTTTCAAAATTGCAATTGCAAAATTAACGACATGATCAGGTCTAATATGATAAACCACACCCCCAACACCTTACAAAACTCAAATCTATAGTAAAATAAAACCTTGACTTACTTTTTACAAACAAGTTGTGCATTTCTAGGGTTTTACTAGGCATCTGTTGCCTATTTTTGCACAACAAAGTCTTTTATGACTGCAAATGAAAAAATAAGTATACATGATTATGTAAAATGGCTTAGAAACTAGTTTACAATTTGAACCACTCAAATTGAACGAGTTTTCAAACACAAGGGTGCATTTTAGTGTAGCCTAGCATGCAATTTACACCAAGGAAAAATTTTCCCTCTTTGTCCTACATACCAAATTTTGGTATTTTTCCACAACAAAGTGTTTTAAGTTTCCAATTGCACAAACACAGGTACAAACATATGTATAATTTTTCTAATGATAACTACATATCTTCCTCTAACATCATTGAATTTAAACTTCCAACCCCCTAGCAATCCACTTAGATAGCTAACTATTTTATCCACATTCGACATTGTCTCTTATAGGATGTCAAGTTTATTCAGATCAATAACCCTTTTCAAGGCTCATTTTTTGAAGGGGATGATTGAGCCCTGAGAATCAAAGGTTATATAGATCCTAAGGAACCCTTAATATGTGCATTGTCCACTCTAAGAAACCCTTCCATTGTCAACTATTTACCAAACATAACCTCATTCATAGATTTGTTTTCGAGCGAAATAAATGGAATTATTTTCTCTTCTTTGTGCCCTAGTTCCCCTTACATAGTTTAGACTTAACCCCCCTTCAATTTCCACCTCTTAGCCATACCTTTTGATTTTCTTGTAGGTATATTCAAACATTATTATAAATCTGCATTAAAGATCTCTTAAAAATTATAGAAAAACACTAACGATAAAAAACAAGCATCACATATAAGAAAAGTGCGAGTCAAAACGATATTGATATTCCATAAAATTGTCATAACAATAGGATATTTAGATGCATATATGCATCATACAATTACAATCTCCCTTACAAAACGTGTTAGCAAAGTGAAATACAGATCCCACACCTTTTTTCTCATTGAAGATTCCTCCTACTGTCTCTGATATGACAAGCCTCTCCTTTCCTATCACTCTACTTACAACCTTTATAACACCCAATTCCCACCAAAAATGCCAAAATGCAGAACGTTTTGAGAATGCTTATATATTTATATGATCCCCGTGGGGGAAACCTCGATCCATACAACGATTACATAATTCGATCATAATTAGCTTTACATGTCATAGAGTGAGATGTTATAGCTCGTATTTTTAGAAATATTCCTATGTGATTTGGATTTGATGATGGGGTGCCATGTGGCTCTTGTGGTAATCAACAACTATGAGTCAGAATGTTGATGATGATTGGAATCTGTCACAATACCAATGAACGTCGGGGTAGCAAGATAAGAAATAATGAAATTTTGATAGTTAGTTAGTAATGTCCGACGGTATGATTGATTTTATCCATACCGTCAGAAATCCCCGTAGGAATTCAACACCATATGTAGTAGTGTTAAAGCACAATAGTTTTGGCAAAGAACCCAACATATCATTCTAGGAAAAAGGATATTGATGTACAATACCATTTCGTAAGAGACAAGGTAGAATGAAACTAGGTGTTGCTAGAGAAAGTAGACACATCGGAAAAAATAATAGACTCTTTGACAAAGTCTGTGAGTGCTATAAAGTTCTCTTGGTGTAGAGAGGTAATGGGAATTACTGCCGTGGGTTTGTGAAAAAATGTTTAGGTTTTCATGTTTTAGCAAAGAAGACAACAAGTGGGAGAATGTTGGGTTGTTATATTCTTGCATTGAAAGTCGAGTCGATGGTCAAGTCCAAGTCGAAGTGATCGAAAACAGGTTGAGAGATCAGCTAAAAAGAAGTTGTCAGGAAGTCGAAAGGAAACCAAATGAAGGCCGAATAGTAATATGCCTGTAATATAATCTCAAGATTCATTGGATTTGCAACTAATGATCTTGGTGGATCTATAACCATTTTTGGGCGTCATTATTTAGAGTTTTACTTATTGTAAATCCTATAAATATGGTGTGTTGTAATACTCTAGAAGCTAATCGTTAGATTAATTTTTAGAGGTTGCTGGTCATGTAGATGTAAACCGAATTGGATGCAGGGTTGTTCTTGTGTAATGCAAGAGAGTATGACAATGATTATTTCTTAGGTGTAGATCAAGGTTAGTCATATAACTCTTTATTTTGAATGATTAAGACAACAAGAGAGAAATATGCTTAAGGAATGTTGGTTTTCCCGAGTTGGGTTTCCAGGGTAAAATATCTATGTATTGTGTGATTGTTTTGTCATTTATTGTTCTTCTTTAAATTTGTCTTCTTATTTTCTATAAGGTTTAGCATGGAAGTATMTTTCCYAACAAAGCATTCATAGGGGATAATTCTAGGAAGAGAAAGTATGCAGAGGATTGTGCAATAGACACCAAGGTTCGAATCTTGGGGGCRGTCTTCAGGATATAGAATAAAATGAAAGGCTCACAAGTAATGGATACATTATTACCTCCATGAAGGATTTAAAATTAAATTATGAAGTTGCATGGCACAACCATTATCGCATTGATCCATGGGCATCCAAGAAGGATGTTATACTCCAAGTCCTCTTGGACTATAATGAAATGGGMACCAATGGTCTTAGGTCCAAGGGTTAGMGATACARTAACATATATAAGGGGATTGGTTTTATATTTTTTAAATACTTTATAAGTCATGATCCATAAACCACCTTATTTATTCTAATGGCGAACTCACTAGAACATATCTTAAGGTACCGCTACTACAATGAACTTATGCTTGATCATGTGGCTATTCTTTTTATGTTTCTATTAGTTTAACATAAATAAAGCACACCATATTCTAATTCTTTAACTGTTCTAATTTTATTGTTTATAAAGGAAAGAAACCAAAAACAACTAACATAAAACCACCAAAATACAAAAAACATCAAAAAAATTTCAAAATACAAAAAATGAGGGAAAGACACTCATTTATTTTCATCACCACCAAGTTTTCTGCTAGAAGTTATCTCTTCACTGGTTTGGGTAGTTTTCTTTGTCAACCTTATTCAAAGCATCAATACTGTGTCACATCGTCTCATACATTTATAGGTCCTAGTGGGTATTGAGTACAATCTCTCACCATTCCATCAAATTTATCACTGTGGCCCTTAAKATTCATTCAACCCATCCTTTTGAGTTATTCCCCTGGTCATCGATTCATACTCACACCTTCAATCTAGAATAATCTCTTTTGGTCTCCACTATGTCCTGAAGATTAACTGCTTCATAGTCTCCACATGTTACATTTAGTAGAGTCATATTTTAAGGTTATGGTTGCTACCTAGGTCAACCGTAATTTGTGCTCAATTCAAGGGAAGTCCCATGTCTCATACCCATCATGGCCTCGTCCCATTATGTCAAGTCTAAATCATTATCATGTGTCGATGTTTGTCATACCCTGTATTGGTTTACAAGCAAGCATCATTTCCCTTTTTCAAATGGTCATTGCCCCTTTCTTTGATAAATATTACAAAGGAAATTAACAAATATAAGGATTCATTAGGGAGTAAGCATTCATAGGGGATAATTCCAAGAAGAGAAAGGGAGATAGGGGCTTGTGCAATAGACACCAAGGGTCAAATATTGGGGGCAGTCTTTAGGATATATAATAAAGTGAAAGGCTCAAAACTAATGCATAAGTTATTACCTTCATTAAGGATTAAAAAGTATCCTATGAAGGTGCATGACACAACCATTATCATATTGATCCATGGGCATCTAAGAAGGATTCTATGCTCCAGGTCCTCTTGGCATATAATGAAATGGGAACCAATGGTATTAGTTTCAAGGGTTAGAAATAAGCTAACATATTCAAGAGGATTGGTTTTATAATTTTTAAATACTTTATAAGTCACGATCCATAAACCACCTTAGATATTCTAATGGTCAAATCCCTAGAACATATCTTAAGGTATCACTACCACAATGAGCTTATGCTCGATCATGTGGGTATTATTTTTGTGTTCCTATTAATTTAACATAAATGAAGGACACTATATTATAATTCTTTAACTATTATGGAAAAAAATAGAACTATAATATTAAAGACAAACATTTGGAACATCATGCACACAATATTTATCCTAGGAGTGTTGGAAATATTTTGATCTCTCGAAGTTGATTCATAATTATTGCACATTCAAGGGGTTTGG